>QFET01002334.1:0-34332 GCA_003316355.1 Tuber calosporum
TCCACCCAGAATAGCTGCCTGCAAGCAGTTTCGGCTAATCCCCATGATTCTCATTCTGGCACCATTGCATAAGCCCTCTCTGAGACTCAGATTGCGCAGTAGAATAACTGGTGCTCCAATCTTGAGTCTCAGGTATGATGGCGGAATAGATGGTAGGTTGATGCCCTGCAAATATTCTATAGCGTAGGGCTCAGCAGCGGCAGCATCCTCAAGTACCTCAACATGGTTGGTAGCCTCATACCGTTTCTCCACACCAGGCATCCTCTCCAGCAGTACATCAATGAAGTCAGTCACTGTATCATTGCGGAAGGCCAGGATGGCGCGACCAGCAAGAACATTGTGAGTATTGACGGCTTTATTCAATAATGACTGTGGGTAGATTTGATGACACAACAGATCAACTGTAGGGACCTGGCGGATCCACCCTGGTAATTGAACACTACCATGCAGGTTGGGCTTGGTGACCAGATCCTCGAGAAAGGTGAGAAAGACCCTATTAGCATCACTGGCAGTGACACGCATACTGGTCTTCAGTTTTAACACTTGTAAGCTTGCCCAGATAGAGCCATGTTGAATACAGGCTTGCACTGTATCATGCCTGGTACCCCGGCGAATAACAGGCAAGATCTGGGCAAAGTCACCACCAAGTACTGTAGGTATCCCACCAAACACTCCCCCGTCACCAGCATTGCAGATATCATTCAAGGTTTTGGATACCGCTTCGAAGCATGCCTTATGCTGCATGGGAACCTCATCCCAGATGATAGGAGAGGCTTGACGGATCAAATCCGCAAGTTGTGAGTTGTGCGGGATATTGCATACAGCATGCATGTCGTTCAAAAGCGGAATTTTGAACCTTGAATGGGCAGTTCTCCCCCCGGGCAGAAGCTGTACCGCTATCCCGGAGGACGCGACGCACAGTACTATCTTACCCAGAGATCGAAAATAGCTACAGAGACAGTTGTAGAGGAAGGTTTTGCCAGTCCCAGCTGGTCCATGAACGAAGTAGGCACGGGACTGGTGATGCTGCTGCGGGTCCTGTTCATGGCTCTCCACCGCAGCAATAATAGCATCAAAGGCTGTAACCTGATCCTCGTTCAACTGCTCTCGCATTGCTGCAAAAGCCTCAACCTCCCGCTCCACATTATACCCCACCTCCTCCCTGATGATTCCATTACCCATCTCGCGACTCTCCCTATCCCTCCAATCCAGAACCGGCAAGGGGAGCTCAAAATCCGCCAAGGACTTCCCATACTCTCTAAGCTGTTGCCCAATCAAGTGCAAGCTATAATCAAGGTAGAGGTTTCCAACAAAAGCATCTCCCCCAACCGGTATATCCACCCTGCCCAAGACCAGCAAGCGCCCCAGGTCGTCGCAAAAGCTCTCCCTGAACTCCTGCCAGATCCCAAGCGGGTTCGCGATCTTCGTATGCTGGAGAACAAGGGAGAATAGGTGCCGGAGCGCCTTGCCAGTCTTGAACTCTTTCGCTTCTCGGAATAGGTCCTTCCACTCCCCATCATCCTCCTAGAGCCGCAGCGCTCTGCAGGCATCCTTGAAGGTCGCATGGGTTACCTCATCTACCGTCCTCAGGTCTTCAAAGCTTCTAGGTCCCCTTGCAACTGTCAGTAGCAAGCGTAGGTAATAGCGTTCACCCATCAATGGGCTGGCTGCATACATGCGACCAATTGAAAACCGCTTACTCCTGCGCTTCCACCCACCACTCGCTATGTAGACGTAATGCTCGGGGAATTTATGGTACAAATAGCCGCTTCAATCCTCGTATTCTTCATTGTACTTGAAGAACGCCAGCAGGGTAGCGAGTTTACCATCCATAGCCAGGGGTAGGGCCTCCGGATTGGCTCCCTCACTAAAGTAGACTGGCTGATAGCCTGGAAGGTGCAGGGCAAGATGTTGCACAGTGGGCAGCTCGTTGTGTGTTTTAAATTCAAACAAACGCCACACTGCCTCCGTAGGACCAATATATCATCCTTGGAGGTACCGCTTAATCTCCTTGTTCTCGGTTTCCAGCACCGCGGTTGCTCGATCCCCACCCTTATAAATGTACTTGTGAATATATTTCACAGCTTTGACAGAGCCGCACACCTCCACATTGATGTGTGCTTTATAGCGGAGAGCCAAGTATGGACTGTAGGGAACCACCCTCCTATTGTCGATGATAGCCATAACATCAGCTCCCCTCCTCCGAACCGCCACTGTGAATGACTGCCCTCTATCCCGCCTCCGGTAGGTGGGATAACTATCCGGTGTGATGATTGTCTCCACTTGAAATGGACGCGGATAGCCCTTACGGCAGGTGGCGGCAGAAAATACATCCAGCACCTGCATAGAGGGTGCAAGACCATATCCACCAGCACAGTGAGAGTGTACCATACATGTCTGAATGATACCCCTCAGTTCCTGACTGCGCTCATCGTCCCCTGTGGGAAGTTCAGCACTGATAAACTGATCGATATTTGCCGTAGTCAGGAACTGGTGGTCCGTATTGTGGAACACCTGGAGGTGCAAATATGGGAGGCCACGCTTCTAGTACTCGATAGTACAGACCCAACCCAGCCAAGGTCCAAAGACTTCCTTATGCCGGATCTGATCCAGAAGATCTCGTACCTTGAGATTGAACACCCGCGCTACAAGATCTGGACGATCCGCTGCGGTTTGATGAGGCTGCAGCACTTGTTCAATCTCAACCCACTTTGGGTTAGCGGTGAAGGTTATGAATAGCGACGGTTTGCCAAACCGACGTACAATTGCAATGCTGTCTTGGTACAGCTGTTGCATAAACCTATCACCTCCCACATAACTCGACGGTAGAATCACCCTCCTTCCTACCTGTGCAAGATTGGCATTCCCAGCATCTAGAACATCCGCCAGACCATTGTAGACTTCGGCTCGGAGTTCCTTCTGGTGGGAGTGCAGCCAAGCCAGTTTGTTTTGATCGCACACGGCCCAGGCGTCAACTACAAACTGCTGGAATAATCTTTGTACACGAAAGAGGGTGGTCGGCTCTACAGAACCGGTGTGCAAATGGAACCTGTAGAAAGCCCGCTGGGCTAGTGATTTGTCCTGACCACCACCCGGTGTATTTCTCAAGGCCCTTCCCCAATTCCAGCCTGGTTCACCAAAAGGGAACAGCATAACATACTGGAGGGGAAGGTAGGAGGCATGATTAGGATTAATTAGGGTAAAAGGGCTTCCCACATTATCCCCATTCACCCTCCTGGCCAGAACAATATCCCTAAAGGTACTACTCTCATTTTCCTGTGGCAGAATCATGGAGACTTCATCTGCCACAGGAAGGTTCTCACGCCTCAGATCTGCTCCCATCTCTACCACCAGGCGTAGTTGGGGATTGAGGAGTAGGCGAAAGTTGTCCTCCGAGGCAGCAAGCTCCGCAATGCGTTCCCGAGCCGTGAGGTAAATCTGGATGAGAGGGTTGCATGCCTGCAGCATCAAGGTCAAGGACTGGATAAAATGGGGGTCCAATTCAGGTGCACGGCGGCCTCTAACCTGCGTGGCGATGGCAGGATCATAGATGTAGATCTGCGAGTATTGCGCCTCACGATCCCCTGCAGGTACCAATGGGCCCTGCCTATGATAGTGGGCCCCATGCACCTGGATGAGTTGAAAGGTACCACCAATCTCTCCAGTCCGATTGTCCGAGTTGTACTTGATGCTGGTGAAGGCAAAGAGGTCATTCCACCTGCGAAGCCCCTCCCGAAATAACCTGGCTGGAGCATCTACTCCACTCATTAGGCCATTGAGGGGCTCTGGCAGTTCACGCATCCTCTCCACCTCCACCTTGCCATGTTTGCAACAGGACTCAAAGCTTACCTCCCGCCCACGCGGTTGGTTCTTTGACAACTCTGAGATCCAGTGCATAGCATGACTGGCAGTGCACTCCCTATCCATCCTCCCAAGATCATGACTTGTCCACCCAACCCGACGGTCCAGAAAAGCCAAAGGTTCTCTCCTTCGAATCTCCGGCACTTCCTGCTCTCGGGCCAGGTGAACAAGTACCCCGTTTCCCGCACCCTCCTCTTCCACTATCTCCTGCCTTTCCTCCCTCCTCCTTGCCTAAATCATATCCCACCTATCAGCTTCCAACTATTCCCCTCCTCTGACATAATAACAACTGCTTCAAGATTCAACATACCAAACAGTCCCTACACCTTCTCAATAGACTCCCTCTTTAAGTTCTTGCAAATGCTCCCACCTCTTTCTCCCTTCTGCATCCATTGCATACCTGTACTTCCACCACACCTGCTCCAAATCCTGTTCCATATCATTGAATATTCTCACGAAATATTGTGGTATAACACTACCTTCGATTGGGGGCCTGCACTCTTGCTCGTTCCTGGCAAGACCCTCCAAGTTTTGCTCCAAGACGGACCCAGCTTCTCCCTCCTCCATGTCCCCTAAGACCACCATATTAATTTTTACTCTCCACCAAGAGATCTTATTTGCAAACCTTCATCTATCTCTATTCTTTGCAGCTCTGGTACTATTGGCACTACAACTTCTGCTGCTGGCCCCAAATGGTGCTCCACTCCGAGTCTTCTTCCTCTTAGTTTTGCCTATCAGCTCATTATTTAAATTACTACTCTACCCGTCAAAACATCTACTCATATTCTAGCTTACCAAGCAATCTTTGCATCCTTTACGCAAATTTCCCCTTCCATCGGTATCAAAATCCGTGACTAACCTCTCCCGCCTGCATGTACTACATCGAGGCATGTCCCAAGAACCCTTGACTATTTTCAGGTTCCCTGTCTACTATCATTATTGTTCCAATTTGGTCCAAAAGGTGGAATTAATTACCGGAATTGGTGTAAGGTAGAGATTCGCCCCAACTGGCTGATAGATATAGGGATATGATGGTGAAAATTCAATAGAATAGCGATGGTGTTGTCAGATGGAAAATAATTGGAGAAAATTCCGCCAAGGAAGCTTTTAAATAGGGATACATTGCAGTATCGTAAGCCATTGAAATATGAGTTTGCCAAGAAGTAAACTACGATAATATATCAATGCTCGATTAACCAGGTTAGTCATCACTGATACAATTAGAGAAAAGCTAACATGATCACATTTAATTAACGGCTGATCTGGTATATATATGATCAGCTCCAAACAACTTATTGATACTTTGACTTGTGTATGTGTTACTTGTTTCATAAAACTGTTCTCCAAATTATGGATAATCATCCTAAGCACTGCCTAGTCAGTGTCCTTTTGGTGAACTGATATATACACTATATCGCACTGGTCATACCTAAGAAATTTGGCATCTCTCACAGAGTAAACAACAACTTATAACTTGGTCAGGAATATTTAAACAAATTCTTCCACCTTTCTCTCTGCCTTGACTGATACCCCTTTATTTTTAATTTTTTGCCCATATAACTTGTTGGAATAAACTCCACAACACAGAATATATTTTGGTTTACGCTATAGCCAAGGTTGGGCTGAATCAGTGGGCCAAGAGGTACACTGGATGGTAATTTTCATACTGAACCAACCTGGATTAGTCGCCTTCATGCACGCGGTCGATCAGATGATCTGATCGCACTTTTTGTCAGCGTCTCGGCGGACTGTCTGATACATAATAGACTAGCAGCCCCTTGACCAAGTGGTCAAGTGTGTAGTTAATATTCAAAGCTGAACAGGCAATATATGGCAGTCATAAATTCATATAACTTTACCTTGCAAAATAAAAGGCATAATATCAAAGTTTTTCATAATAGGATTTTGTAGGTAGCTATCGAATATATACAATACACTAACGCCAGACAAAGTACTGTTAAGAGTGTGTTTCTATTAAATTCACATGCAAAGACATAACTATTATCCTGAGGAAATAAATGCCAAGCTGACTACCAGTAAGGATTGAATTGAAATTTTCATATTATTTAATAGTGTGTTTCAAGCAGTCAATTGGATAAGATACCACAACAAATCAATAATACATAGATCATTTGAGACCATAGATGTCTCGATTGAGTGATTCTCCTCTATTCCTACAATTTTTAAAATATTCTGAGTGTTAGTTTTTAAGTTATAACCGAATAGAAAATGTAGAACCGGAAGTATTATTACCAGTACGAAATTACAGAAGACCTTCAGGATATACCACGTTATCTGTTTGAGTAGGGGATTGCTCAGAGGGTAGAAGAGTTAGTCCCTCTAGCGATGTAACTCTTGACAGGGCCACATAGAGTTGCCCATGAGTGAATGCAGGGGTGCGTAAATCAACACCAACCTGATCCAAGGACTGGCCCTGAGATTTATTGACCGTCATAGCGAAGCATAAACAGAGAGGGAACTGAGTACGCTCAAGGATGAAGGAAAGATCTTCATCTGTGGTGGTAAGATTGATCCGCGGTAGAAGACGGATCATGCCATAGAACTTTCCACCCAGAATTGCAACCTGTAGACAGGTGCGCCGGATTCCAATCACCCTCAACCTCGTGCCATTGCATAAGCCCTCCCTGGGACTCAAGTTTCTGATCAGAATTAGTGGGGCACCTATCCAGAGTCTCAGGCTAGAAGGTGGAATAGATGCTAGACTGATGCTTTGCAAATACGCCACTGCAAAGGGCTCAGCAGCAGCAGCATCCTCAGATAAATTGACATGGTTGATGGCTTCAAACCTTTGCTCCTCGCCAGGCATCCTTTCCAACAAAACATCATTGAAATCGTTCACAGTGTCATTGCGAAAGGCCAGGATAGCTCTTCCTGCAAGAGCCCTGTGCATGGTAACAGCCTCATTCAATAATGTCTGTGGATACAGAAGATCACAGAGCTGATCAACTGTGGACACCCTCCGAATATAAGCAGGGAGGTGAAGCTTCCCATGCAGGGCGTGATTAGTAACCATGTCAGTCAGAAAGGTGAGAAATACCTTGTTGGCCTCACTGGCAATCATGCGCATACTTGTTTTAAGCTTCAAGATATGTAAGTGATGCCAGATAGAGCTATGTTGAAGAGAGGCCAACACAGTGGATTGTCTGGTACCACGGCGGATAACAGGCAAGATCTGTGCAAAGTCACCACCGAGTACCGTAGGAATCCCACCAAACAACTGCTGATTACCAATGTTGCAGACATCATTCAAGGTTGTGTTGACCGCCTCGAAGCAAGCCTTATGCTGCATGGGAACCTCATCCTAGATGATGAGTGAGGTTCTGCGAATCAACTCCCCAAGATAGGAGTTCCGCGTGATATTGCATACAGCATTAGTGTCATTTGAAAGGGGGATCTTGAACATTGAACGTGCTGTCCGGCCACCAGGAAGTAGCTGTGCCGCTATCCCGGAGGACGCGACGCACAGTACAATCTTACCCTGAGAACGGAAATGACTGCAGAGACAGTTGTAGAGGAAGGGCTTGCCTGTACCTGCTGGGCCATGTAGGAAGAAGGCACCAGAGGGCTCCTGTTGATGTGGATCCTGCTCATGCCTCTCCACTGCAGCAACAATTGCATTGAAGCAGGCAACCTGTTCCGCATTCAGCCTCTCCCGCATCGTGTCAAACAACTCCCGCTCCTGCTCCATGTCATATCCCATCTCCTCCCCCATTCTCACATTTCCCCATACCCCTTCCTCTCCCTGCCTCCAATCCAGTACCGACTGTGGCAGGCCAAACTCCCTCCAGGACTTGCCATATTCATTCAGGAACTCCTGAATATGGTAGAGTCCATAGTCTAGAGCAAGGCCTGCCCCCAGATCCTCCGCACCAACCGGCACCCTGACCCTACCTGTCAAGAGGCAGTGGGCTAGGTCATCACAGAAACCTTCCCCAAACTCCTCCCAGATGGCAAGTGGATTAGTAATGGTTGTATGTTGCAGGGCAAGAGCAAACAGGTGCCGGAAGGCCCTTGCTGTCATAAACTCACGTGCATCTCTGAACATGGCAATCCACTCGCTATCATCCTCCAACAGTCTCAAGGCCATGCAGGCACCCTTGAAGGTTTCCAACTGTATCTCATCTACCGTCCTCAGGTCTTCAAAGCTCCTAGCACCAAGTACGACAGTGAGAAGTAAGCGCAAATAGTAGCGCTCTACCATGAAGGGACTGGCTGACCACATACGATCAATGGAAAATCGTTGTGTCCTACGCTTCCATCCCACCTTACGCTCATACACATAGTGCTCCGGAAATTCATGGTACAAATTCTGTCTTCCATCTACATTCTCAGAGTTGTACTTGAAGAAGGCCAGGAGGGAGGTCATGGACTTATCCAAGCGCTCTTGGATTGCACCCGGACCCTCCTAATCTGAGAAGTAGACGGTCTGCTGGCCTGGAAGATGCAAGAGGAGAGTTGTGACGGAAGGAAGTTCCCCATAGAAGTGGAACTCGAACAGCCGCCAAACCGCCTCTGTGGGACCAATATAGCGACCAGGTAGATGACATTTGATCTCATCATGGTCTGAATCCACAATAGCGGTTGCTCGATCTCCACCCTTGTATATGTACTTATGAATGTACTTGACTGCTTTGACGGACCCGCACACCTCCACATTGATATGGGCCTTGTAGCGGAGTGAGAGGTAAGGGCTGTAGGGAACTACCCTTCGCTTGTCAATGACAGCATCAACTCTCCCTCCACTACTACTCACTTGTACTGTGAATGACTGACCTGTATCCCTTCTGCCATAGAGGGGATAGCCATCCTCCGTGATAAGAGTCTCCTCTTGGAACTGACGGGGATAGCCCTTACGGCAGGTCTGGATGGTAAGAGGGCTCAGACCTTGCATACACATGGCCTGACCATTACCACCAGCACAGTGAGTATGCACCATTGTATTCTGAATAATCCCACGCAGTTCCTCACCAATCACTTCAGGCTCGGTAGGAAGCTCGGCACTGATGAAGCGATCAATATTGGCCGCTGTGAGGAACTGGTGGTCTGTCCTCAGAAACACCAGGAGGTGTAGATGTGGAAGACCCCGCTTTTGATACTCAATGGTCCAGACCCAGCCCAACTAAGGTCCAAAGACTTCCTTGTGGCGGATCTGGTCAAGAAGATCTTGTACCTTGAGATTGTATACCCGAGATACCAGATCAGGTCTGTTTGCTGCCTGATGACCTGGTAGTAACTCATTCTCAATCTCAACCCACTTGGGGTTAGCGGTAAAGGTTATGAATAGCGAAGGTTTGCCAAAGTGGCGCACAATCGCTATGCTTTCCTGATACAGCTTTTGCATAAACCTCTCTCCTCCCACATAACTGGATGGTAGAACCACCCTCTTTCCCACCTGGTCAATGTCAACATCACCAGTGCGCAAAACGTCAGCCAGTCCATTGTATAACTCGGCTCTGATGTTTGCCTGGTGGTTGCCGATCCAGGTCAGCTTGTTTTGATCGCATACCGCCCACGCATCAACAACAAACTGCTGGAATAACCATTTACCATGAGAGAGGGTGACCGGCTCATCAACTCTGGTATGAAGGCGGAACCGATAGAAGGCGCCCTGTGGCATGGGTAAGTCAGGGCCATTGACCAGCCTTCTACCCCAGTGCCATCCATGTTCTCCATAAGGGAATAGAAGAACATAGTGCAGGGGTAGATAAAGTGGATGATTGGGGTTGATTAGAGTAAAGGCACTACTCTCCTCTTCCCCATCCACCCTTTTAGCCAGAACAATGTCCCTGAAACCCTCCCTTCCATACTCCTCTGGCAGAATCATGGAGACTTCATCTGCCGTGGGTAGATTCTCCCTTCTGCGATCAGCTCCTCTCTCCACAACCAGGCTAAGTTGTGGGTTAAGAATAAGGCGGTAATTGCTTTCTGCTCCTCTGATCTCCTCCAATCGTTTATGAGCCGTCCGATATAGTTGTATCAGGGGGTTTGACTCCTGCAGCATCATGGTTAAGGAACCAATGAGATTGGCATCCAGGTTCAGTGCACGTCCAGATCTTTGCCTTGCAGCCTCGGCCTGATCATAGAGGTAGACCTGGGAATACAACGCATCACCAAGGCCCACTGCAGGTCCCAGTGGTCCCTGCCTCTGATACAGTGCACCATGGATCTGGAACAGCTGGAATGTGCCTCCAATTCCCTGGTCCTGTTATCCATGTTGTAGAGCATGCTGGTGGAGGCAAAGAGCGAATTCCACTGCCTCAGATGCTCCCTGAATGACCGTCCCTGTGGATTGAGACCACTAATCAGGGCATTCAGACGCTCTGGCAGTGGGCGCATTCGCTCTATCATTACCCTGCCATGCTTGCAACTGGATTCGAAGCTTGTTTCCCCTGGATTTCTCCTTCTTTGCTTCGGCAACTCCTCTCTCCAGTGCAAAGCATGACAGGCAGCAGACTCTATGTCCAACCTGCCAAGATCGTGGCCTGTCCACCTAGCTCTCTGACACTCAGAGGACAAAGGTACCCGGGACTGTACCTGTTGTCCCTCTCCTGCAGGGGCTCGAGGAACCAGCTGTAAATTCTCTGCTGGTATCAAGGCCACTCCCTCCCTGCGTCGTCGCAGTGCAGTCTAAAATTTATCCTCCGTTAGTTTCCACAAAATCTAATTTTCCTATTAAGAGCGTATTATTGAACAACTTACTAGACATAACCTGCATGTCAACTGAAGTCTCCCCTGCGCATTCAACCCAAATGCCCCTTCCTCTTTCTCCTGCCTGCAGTGCCCGCATCTTCTCATCCCCTCCACATGCCCTGAAGCTATTTGTTATATTAGTCTTTGCTCCTCATTTGTCCCTAATAATAATCATACCTGCTGGTATTCCTTCCCGCTCCACACCTTCTGCTCCCACTACAGCCTGATTACCAGCTGCTTTCCCCGATGTCAGTACACACTTCTTTCATATAGCCTGATTGCAAATATACCTTCTATGTCCTCCATCGGCTCAACACCATATCCTCCCATTACCGCTGTTCCCACACCTCCTATCACTTATTAGCAACTCTTCCTCAATCATTCAGACAACCAGTATACCATCCAAGTTCCTCACTGGCACAACCCCCAGTCCTGCTCCTACCCCTGAATTCCCTTCCACTTATCCTTCAATTAGTAACTGTTCCATGAAAACATTGCTGGTCTGTGTACTTCCTGCTCCCGCTATCTCTCCAACCTCGGAACCTCGATTGGCCCCTCTTGACCTTCTTGTCCTCCGCACATTTTCCTATTTTGTTGGCACATGTATGTGTTAGAATAGGATTCCCACATATAGACAAGAGTTAGACAAGAGGAAACAACTTACCAGGCACAAGCGGCATGTACGGCATAAGCCACCTCGATGATCTGCATCAAATTCCTCCACCAATTTATCCCTGTGACATCTGGTACAGTGCGGCATCATAGAAGGATTAGTGATGATGTGATGTGTTGTTGTGTGGTGCGCACTCGCTCTTGTGAGTTGTTATGAGATCTTGCAGCAGTTTGATGTGGTGTGTGCTCTCTCCTCTGGCGTATGATGTATGCTCTTGGTGATAGAGGATGGTTCCGATATGTTGTGGTGCAGACAGGTGTGTTGAGGTGAGTGGTAGAGGGGTTTGTGGAAAGGGATGAAGAAGGGACAGATGATGTGAGGAGGGGGAGAAAAAGTTTTCATAGCAAATGGGAGAAATTTTCACACTTGACACGGCATTGTGGGTTCCATTGTGGGGGTAAATTGTGGAATGCTGGTTGCATCACATGCCTGTGCCCACGAATACAGCAAGGGTACACGACAGCATGCGTTATCAGATTGTACCTTGATCACGCACTTTGAGATAAACTGTCTGGTATATATAAGACTAGCCTCCCGCTCCTCGTAGTCGAGGCGTGCCCGTATGCTAGTTATATGCGTAAAATATTGTCGTCGTAATTTTGGTGTGCTTGAAATTGAACAAACCTGCCTTAGATTTATAATTTTCCTATTGTTACTGGGCTATGGATATTGTTTATTGTGTCGGTCGTTTTCTGCCAAAGCTTGGTTTGTAAGCCAGTTTACCAGGAGTGAACAAGGCTCAAAATTTGAAATATAAAAAGACCATTATAGGCTCTGCAATAAAATCAGAAGGGATTAATTACATAATCAGTGCATGGTTGCCATTTGAAATTTTTTCATAGTGCAGGAAAAGGGTGGTCCTAATCATTCTTTTGGGCGTTGTTTTCCCTTACATACTTCAATCCCCTTTTCACCAATAAAAAATTCCCTTTGCAACCAAATACCTCGTTTCGTATGACGTCCTCCCTTACCACTTCTCTCACAATTAATTAGGAGTTTGTTGTCATCCAAGAATATTCTTATAATTCTTTCTTTAGCAGTCTTCAACCTTGGATCCATCCTGCTGCGTCTCTGAATCCTCCTCTGTCCAGCCGTCCTCTTCCGTCTCGCCATCATCTTCTATTCCGCCTTGCTCCTCCGCCAAACTGTCCTCATGCGTCTAGCCGTCATCATCAGTCCCGGCATCCACTTGCATCTTGCCGTCCTCTTCGGTCCAGCCGTCCTCTTCCATCTCGCCATCATCTGCCATTCCGCCTTCCTCCTGCGTCTCACCGTCCTACTCCTTCTGACCGTCCTCATCCGTTTCGCCGTCCTCTTGCGTCAAGCCGTCATCTTCACTCCCACTATCCTCTTCCATCTTGCCGCCCTCCTCCATCCACCCATCCTGTTCCGTCTCACCGTCATCCTCAGTCCCACCATCCTCTTCCGTCCATCCATCCTCTTCAGTCACACCTTCCTCCTCCATCCTACTATCCTCCTCCGTCCTGCCGGCCCCTTCCATCCAGCCGTCCTCTTGCGTCTTGCCATCCTCTTCCATCCCGCCGTCCTCCTCCGTCCTGCCGTCTTCTTCGGTCCAGCCATATTATTCTGTCATGGCGTCCTGCTCTGTCCCGCCATCCACTTCTCACTCGCCTTCCTCCTCCGTCCCGCTATAGTCTTCCGTCCCACCATCATTCTCCATTCCGCCGGCCTCATCCGCCTTGCCTTCCTCCTCTGTCCCTGCGTACTCCTACAGTCTCCCTTCGGTCCTCCTGGCATCTGCCAGCAACTGTCTTATTTTAAGTCTTTTCTGACGTTTCTCTTGGAGTCTATTCCTTTTCCGGAAGTTTGGCTTGTATAGGTTTTTACTGAATCTATTCGTCCTGCCCCTGCTTGTACTTGTACCTAGTTTCCTCTAAAGGTTTATACTATTCTACTTTCTCCTTATGCGGCCTATGTTCCTTCCTTTTCTTGTTTGTTTTTATAAACTTGGTCTGATTTGCTTAATTTACCTATCGAAGCGAGATTTTATAATAAAAAATACTAATAATAATAAATCAAACAAAAAATGTTCTATTAACAGCGAACTGTACTGGAAACAGCACTATGATTAAGTGCAAATATTATAATCATAATATCAAGTTCAACCAGGACTAACGTTCCAAATGGGGAGTTAGGCCATCAGAACACTAATCGGAGTGCCTCAGGTTAACTGTACTCGCTCTTACTGTATGAGTATCTCTGGATGGGAGAGTATCAATCCATCCATTAAAGTTACTCTTAGCAGTGTCTGGATTGTGACCCCTTCCATATTACAAGATACTTTACCTAGTAGTTGGCAAAAAATGGAAGTAGGATATACCAAACGTAAGAGACGTACCAGAGAATGGTCAAAGAAGGACTTTGGGATAGACAATGTTGTCAGTATTGGAAGAGTTTCTCTCTGCAGGCAGCAGAGTGAGCCCATCCAGTGAGGTAACCCTGGACAGAGCCACATACAACTGGCCATGAATGAAGGCAGGAGTGCGTAAATCGACACCAACCTGAACAAGTGACTGGCCCTGCAACTTTTTCACAGTCATGACAAAGTAGAGGCGTATAGGGAACTGAGAACGCTGCAGAATGAAAGGGAAATCATCTTCCTGGGTGTTAAGCTTGATCTGCGGGAGCAAGCAGATCTTGCCATCGAACTTTCCACCCAAAATAGCTCCCTGCAAGTACTTTCGGCTAATCCCCATAATTCTCATTCTGGTACCGTGGCATAAGCCCTCTCTGGGACTTAGATTGCATAGTACAATAACTGGTGCTCCAATCTTGAGTCTCAGGCATGATGGCGGAATAGATAGTAGGTTGATACTCTGCAAATATTCCATAGCGTAGGGCTCAGCAGCGGCAGCATCCTCAAGTACCTCAACATGGTTGGTAGCCTCATACCGTTTCTCCACACCAGGCATCCTCTCCAGAAGTACATCATTGAAGTCAGTCACTGTATCATTGCGGAAGGCTAGGACGGTGCGACCAGTAAGAGCATTGTGAGTATTGACGGCTTCATTCAACAATGACTTTGGGTAGATTTGATGACACAACAGATCAACTGTAGGCACCTAGCGGATCCACCCTGGTAATTGAAGACTACCATGCAGGTTGGGCTTGATGACCAGATCCTCGAGAAAGGTGAGAAAGACCCTATTAGCATCACTGGCAGTGAGACGCATACTGGTCTTCAGTTTTAAGACTTGAAAGCTTGCCTAGATCGAGCCATGTTGAATACTGGCTTGCACTGTATCATGCCTGGTACCCCGGCGAATAACAGGCAAGATCTGGCCAAAGTCACCACCAAGCACTGTAGGTATTCCACCAAACACTCCCCCGTCACCAGCATTGCAGATATCATTCTAGGTTCTAGATACTGCTTCGAAGCATGCATTATTCTGCATGGGAACCTCATCCCAGATGATAA
Organism: Tuber calosporum; assembly: GCA_003316355.1. Classification (NCBI taxonomy): domain Eukaryota; kingdom Fungi; phylum Ascomycota; class Pezizomycetes; order Pezizales; family Tuberaceae; genus Tuber; species Tuber calosporum. The sequence continues at coordinate 14,685 of QFET01002334.1, forward strand.
GAGAGGCTTAACGGATCAAATCCGCAAGTTGTGAGTTGTGCGGGATATTGCATACAGCATGCATGTCGTTCAGAAGCGGAATTTTGAACCTTCAATATGCAAGTCTCCCCTGGGGCAGAAGCTGTGCCGCTATCCCGGAGCACGCGATACACAGTACTATCTTACCCAGAGATCGAAAATAGCTACAGAGACAGTTGTAGAGGAAGGTTTTGCCAGTCCCAGCTGGTCCATGAAGGAAGTAGGCACAGGACTGGTGATGCTGCTGCACCTCCTGCTCCTGGCTCTCCACTGCATCAATAATACCATCAAAGGCTGTCACCTGATCCTCATTCAACCACTCTCGCATTGAGGCAAAAGCCTCAACCCCTCGCTCCACCTTATACTCCTTCTCCTCCCTGATGATTCCATTACCCATCTCGCGACTCTCCCTATTCCTCCAATCCAGAACCGGCAAGGGGAGCTCAAAATCCGCCCAGGACTTCCCATACTCTCTAAGCTGTTGCCCAATCAAGTGTAAGCCATAATCAAGGTACAGGATTTCAACAAAAGCATCTCCCCCTACCGGTATTTCCACCCTGCCCGAGACCAGCAACCGCGCCAAGTCTTCGCAAAAGCTCTCTATGAACTCCTGCCTGATCCCAAGCGGGTTTGTGATCGTCCTATGTGGGAGAACAAGGGACAATAGATGCCAGAGCGCCTTGCCAGTCTTGAACTCTTTCGCTTCTCGTAATAGGTCCTTCCACTCCCCATCATCCTCCCAGACCCGCAGCGCTCTTCAGGTACTCTTGAAGGTCTCATGGGTTACCTCATCTACCGTCCTCAGGTCCTCAAAGCTTCTAGGTCCCCTTGCCACTGTCAGTAGCAAGAGTAGGAAATAGCGTTCACCCATCAACGGGCTGGCTGCATACATGCGACCAATTTAAAACCGCTGACTACTACACTTCCACCCACCACTCGCCGATGTGACGTAATGCTAGGGGAATTAATGGTACAAATAGCCCCTTACATGCACGTGTTCTCCATTGTACTTGAAGCATGTTACCAGGGTTGTGAGTTTGCCATCCATAGCCAGGCATAGGGCTTGTGGATTGGTTCCCACACTAAAGTAGACTGGCTGATGTCCTGGAAGGTGCAGGCAAGATGTTGCAAAGTGGGCAGCTCGTGGTGTCTTTTAAATTCAAACAAACCCCACACTGCCTCTGTAGGACCAATATATCGTCCTTGGAGGTACCGCTTAATCTCCTTGACCTCGGTTTCCTGCACCGCGGTAGCTCGATCCCCACTCGTATAAATGTACTTGTTATTATATTTCAAACCTTTGACAGACCCACACACCTCCACATTTGTTGAAATTTCTTATTCGTTTTTATATGAATATTTCCTTAAACATATTGTATATTCTCTTACTTGGTTAGTGATTCAGCAATACCTATTACACCGCATACATTACTACAGCTAGGAGATACTCTCCGTTTATATCTGTTATATTTCATTATTGCGATAAGGATTCTTATGTATATTTCTTTATCTGGCATTCGGGTTATTTCGCTTGCTTATCACATATTTTAACGGTTATTGTTCCATCCTTTATGTCTTATCATCCACAACGAAACCCCTCACACCACTTTAGATTTATATAAAGTTTTGGGATTTTCTAGGCAGGCTTTCAGGGTCAAATACATTCGCAGTTATGTTTTTCCTACTGACGTTACCGTAAAACACGTTCATACTTATATTTTGCCCTTTTATATTCTTTTAGATAACGGGAGGGTGCACTCTTGTATATATAAGGGCTACCGCCCACTTTTCTCTTTTAGAAGAATAAGGACCAGACTTCCTACCAATCTACCTTCATAAAACTACCTCTCCTCATCAAGGCGTGCCCGCAATACTAGCATAGTATTGCGTTAGTATATTCCGATATATATAAGTTCGTGCCCATATGCATTTGAACAGGTTATGAGCCCGGGCCTCCCATATCTTTAGGATATACATTTATACCCCCCAACAGACCACGAAACCTCACCGTCAACCAAGCGAAACCCATCCCGCCATCGATCCACATTTCCCAGCAGAATAATACGAAGAAATATTTTTCTTGGCAAAGTTTATTTCTCGGCACGATATATCGAACAGACGAAACGCTCGTTCTTGACGAACCCAGACATTCTCGGCCTCGGCATTACATAAGTCTCTGCGAAACATTCTCGGCGTTAACCACTACTTAACCGAGCTCTTTTCTCCGTTCACCTCGGTCTGCTTCTTTTTCCTTTCTTTGTGCGCGCAAGCGTTACCCACCACTCCCCCGCACACTTTATCAACTACCTGGAAGTTAACATATCTGAGGGTGCACACTCCCCGAAAAATCCTTGATAGGTGAACGTGTTACTTTCTGGCTTGATAAAAGTTGTGTGGACTTAAAGGGGGTGTGTGGCGTCACAGAACAATTCGAAGAACACAACTTGTGTAACCAAAACCCACCATAGCCTCAGCCTCAACAACCGTCCTTGAACCTTCGACCAACAATCCCTCTGCAACCCCTGTACCCATTGACCAAAGGGCACAGACACACGCTATTAACTCTAAACGCGGTTTCGCACCCAGTACAAACTCAACTCTATCCCAAAGCTGACTGGGCCAGAAAACTACCGCACATAGCGTGACATCTCCAAGTACGTCCTCGGACTGTTCAACTGCTGGAACATTGTGCAAGGAACGGAAACTATCCCCCATGAAAGATCAGATGAAGATGGGGAGCTGACGCATGTTGACCCTATAGATGAATTTCACAATCGCCACCAGTGGGCATTGGCCTACTTCCTCAAGACCATTGATCCAAAATGGCTCATCCACCTGGCAACCCACAAAATGCCGTACGCAATCTGGATGGCATTTTAGGATAAATTTGACTGAGAAAACACCTTCTCCTGCTTCGACCAACTCAACGCTGTTCCGCATACCAAATACGAGTTGTCTGAACCAATCGCTAATCAAATCGGCAAGTTCGACACCCTCTGGAATTGCATGCAACACCTTGGCAGCTCTGCTACCGAAAATGACCATTACGCCCTACCTTTTGAATTTAAGACGGTATTCGAGGCATCGGAAGCAAAAGCTGCTGTCCTTCTCCGGTCCCTTCCCGAGTCGATGAACAACATCGTCGACAACCTCCTAACCAAGGAAGACCTTACCTACAACCATGTCTATAACAGGTTGTTGGACCTTAAAACTTTGGTTAGTTCTGAAGAAAACAAGGCGTATAAAACCGCCACTGTCAAGGGAAAAGGGAAGCAACAACCCGAACGAAAGGGAAATAGCACATCGGTCACACCCAAGAAATTCTCATACTGCAAAAAGCATTACCCCTCTGCACGCAATGAAGGGGATATTTGGAAAGAGTGTCAGAAACTCAAGACCGATAACCAAAAGAAGAAGGTAAGGACGGCAATACACACCGCCAAGATCGGCAAGGAAGAGATATCCAAACCGGTCAGTACATCCTCAACCCTTACTACTACGCGAAAGACCCCTCACCCACACAATTGGGTAATCGATACAGGCGCAAGCTCACATATGACAAGCAACCTAGACCTTCTTATAATATTTGAACCAGAAAAAGGAAACGTCAAGGTAGGCGATGACTCTGTAATAGAGACATGTGGCCGTGCAACGGTTAAGCTCATGGCCAAAACGTCTAATGGACATGTGTCTCCTGTTTTTCTTCAACGTGTTCTCTGGGTTCCTAAGTTGGGTTAATGCAATTTGTTTTCATGGCGAGCTATCGTGTCTTTGGGAAAAAGGTTTTCTTTATGCAGTTGAGGGAAGTATATGTATGTCATGGGAGAGAATAAAGAGGTTTTATGGGGCAAGCTTGACGGACATGATTATGTTGTGCAGGAAAGAAAGGAACTGGCATACAAAATGAACTATCAGGACTGGCATGAAGTCTTAGGTCATCCCTCAGCAGCCTACCTTCGCTCTGACAAATACTCTGAGACACCCCATATCCCTAAGGTTCCTACAGGTTAGCAATGCGAAACTTGCATTACCTCAGAGTCGTCCAAATGAAAACCAGAACCAACACAGCACCGTTGCCAAAGCCCAATCAAGTTAATTCACTCCGACTTGAGCAGAAAATTCTCGACACCATCCTCTGGTAATTTTTGGTACTATATCACCTTCATTGTTGACTGGACACGATACACCTGGATTTACCCCATCAATGTAAAATCCGATACGGTAAAATTTCTTCAAATAGTTCATCCAGGAGCGACAAATCCAAGATAAAGCCATAATCAAACGATTCAGTACTGATAACAGTGGTGAATACGTGAACCATGAAATGCTAAACCTGTTTCAGGCCAATGGAATACTTTATGAGAAAACTCCACCCTACTCACATGAATCAAATGGCGTTGCTGAACGGCATAACAGGAAAATAATAACCACCACTAGGTCCATATTAAAAGGTTTAACTCTACAACTTTGGGCAGAACCAATCGCAACTTCCGTATACCACTGAAACCTTCTTCCCAACCGATCATTAGGAGGTTCAACTCCCTATCACTCTCTCTACAACCAAAAGCCATTAATCAACCACCTGCGCCCATATGGGACCAAATGCTTCGTCCACAAACCTGAGGAGAACAGAAAACCAAGAACGTAGTTACAGCCGCGGGCGATCGAAGGTTATCTTGTTGGATACACATCCTCTGACAGGATATAGCGGATATATATCTCCTCGCAACATAAGATATCCGAAACACGACAGGTACACTGGACCACTACAATGTTTGAACAATCTGAAGTGCCAAGTACAACACCTGCTCCGGAATCCGAATTTGCGACTGTCCATCCTCCCTCCTTACCAATAGACTTGCAATCGTCCAGTAAGACTTAGGAATTGGAGCTGAGTACGACACCTACCAACCGCACAACAGCGTTTGAAATCCATCCTCCTCCATTACCTCCACACCCTGAGAACTACGACCAACCTAATACACCGTCACCTACTCCGGAACCTGCTCCCTTGGAACAACAACCTTAAGAACATCAGGCCCTACCACACGGGTAACCGGAAACACAGACAAGGTCAGGACGAATCTCACGTCCACCGGTACGCTCTGGTAGAAATGCTACTGAACTACCGGATGAGGATCCCACCACGTATTACCAAGGGATTAACAGTACGCATAAGGAACAGTATACCACGGCGATGAATAACGAGATTAATGCAATAAAAAGGAATGTAAACTTCGATGTTGTTGAGAGACCGATGGGAAGAAAGATAATCGATAGTAAGTGGGTTTACAAGACTAAACATAATGCAGATGGGACTTTCGAAGGGTTTCGCGCAAGAGCCGTTACCAAAGGGTTTTCACAAATTCCCGGCTTCTACTTCGAAGAAACATTCACCCCTGTCATCCGTTATGAATCTCTCCACTTCCTCCTCGCGATATGCGCCAAAAACAAATGGTGACCGCGACAGTTCGATGTCCAATCTGCTTTCCACTACTGCCAACTCTAAGAAGAAGTTTAACTACAACCATTACCTGGGTACCTGGACGGAAAAAATGTTTGGAAACTTAACCGATGTCTTTGTGCACTTAAGCAATCTGCGAATGAATGGTTTGCTCTCTACGCAAAATTCTTAACCTCCAAAGAATTTACGACATCATCCCTCTCCCCATGCATGTTCATCCATATTAAACACGACCTCTACTTATCAGTTTACGTCGACGACATTGCCATACACGCAGCCGACTCCCCGCACACCACATCTCTGATAAAAGACCTGAAAAAGGCATTCGAGATCAGTGACCTAGGGGAAGCTAACATCCTACTCGGCTTGCACATAACGTATACACCTGACGGCATACATCTTACCCAGCAAATATACATCAAGTCAGTCCTCCAACGATATGGCATGGAAAACTCAATTTCCTTTTCTACCCCTTTACCAAATGGTATTCAACTTACCAAAGGGACCGAATACATACAGATACCAGACCCCTCCATTTGCCAATCGGTTATGAGATAATGTATGTACCTCACCACTGGTACAAGACCCGACCTCTCGTATACGATTTCACACCTTTCTCAATTTTCTTCTTGCCCATCTGAAGCACACCGAAAGGCGGCCAAACATGTCCTTCGTTACCTTGCTGGAACGGAAAATATAGGATTGTTCTACCCGTACCCAACCAACCCAACTCCCGCTATAGATGTCTATGCTGATGCAGACTTTGCCGCTTACCTTGATACCCGCCGCTCCTTCTCAGAATACATTGTTATCTTAAATGGTTCATGTATCTCCTGGCGATCCAAGAAACAGGCATCCGTCGCTACATCTACTACTAAAGCGGAATACGTTGCTATGTCACTGGCTACGCGACAACTTCAATCGTTCCAAAAAGGCATCCCGATATTCGACTAAGTTTACCGATCGCTTTGCATGCAGATAATACCGGCGCTAATTTTCTTGCGACAAACCATCAACTCAATGAATGTACCAAACACAGCGCTGTTCACTTTCACAAAATACGAGAAGAACTAGACCACAGTTCGTTTACTTTATTAAAAGTTGAGTCGTCAGAAAACCTTGCCGATATCTGCACCAAAATCTTAGCGAAACTGGCACATACACGATTGATGGGACTTCTTGGCTGTAGATAATGAGGGCAAGTGTTGAAATTTCTTCTTCGTTTTTATATGAATATTTTCTTGAACATATCGTATATTCTCTTACTTGGTTAGTGTTTGAGCAATACCTAATACACTGCATACATTACTACAGCTAGGACATACTGTACGTTTATTTCTGTTATATTTCATTATTACGATAAGGATTCTTATGTATATTTCTTTATCTGGTATTCGGGTTATTTCGCTTGCTTAACACATATTTAACGGTTATTATTCCGTCCTTTATGTCATATCATCCACAACGAAACCCCTCACACCACTTTAGATTTATATAAACTTTAGGGACTCTCTTGGCAGGTTGTCAGAGTCATATACGTTCGCACTTATGTTTTTCCTACTGACGTTACTGTAAAACACGTTCGTACTTATATTTTACCCTTTTATATTCTTTTAGATAACGGGAGGGCGCACTCTTGAATATAGAGGGGCTACCGCCCACTTTTCTCGCTTATAAGAATAAGGAACAGACTACCTCCCAATTTACCTTCAAAAATCTACCTCTCCTCATCAAAGTGTGCCCGCAATACTCGCTTAGTCTTCCTTTAGCATATTCCGATAGATATAAGATCGTGCCCATACACATTTGAACAACATTGATGTGTGCTTTATGGAGGAGAGCCAAGTATGGACTGTAGGGAACCACTCTTCTATTGTCGATGACAGCCATAACATCAGCTCCTCTCCTCCGAACAGCCACTGTGAATAACAGCCCTGTATCCTGCCTCCAGTAGGTGGGATAACTATCCGGTGTGATGATTGTCTCCTCTTGAAATTGACGCTGATAGCCCTTACGGCAGGTGGCAGCAGAAAATACATCCAGCCCCTGCATACAGGGTGCAAGACCATTTCCGCCAGCACAGTGAGAGTGTACCATACATGCCTGAATGATAACTCTCAGTTCCTAACTGCGCTCATCATCCCCCATGGAAAGTTCAGCAGTGATAAACTGATCGATACTGCCGCAGGCAGGAACTGGTGGTCTGTCTTGAGGAACACCAGGAGGTGCAAATGTGGGAGGCCACACTTCTGGTACTCGGTAGTCGAGACCCAACCCAGCCAAGGGCCAAAGACTTCCTTATGCCGGATCTGATCCCAAAGTTCTCGTACCTTGAGATTGAGCACCCGCGCTACAAGATCTGGACGAACCGCTGCGGTTTGATGAGGCAGCAGCTCTTATTCAATCTCAACCTACTTTGGGTTAGCAGTGAAGGTTGTGAATAGCGAAGGTTTGCCAAATCGAGGTACAATTGCAAGGCTGTCTCTGTACAGCTGTTGCATAAACCTATCACCTCCCACATAACTCGACGGTAGAATCACCCTCCTTCCAAGCTGCGAAAGATTGGCATCCCTAGCATCAAGAATATCTGCCAGACAATTGTAGACTTCAGCCCGGAGGTCCTTCTCGTGGGAGTGCAGCCAAGCTAGTTTGTTTTGATCACACGCCGCCCAGGCGTCAACTACAAACTGCTGGATTAATCTTTGCGCACGAAAGAGGGTAGCCAGCTGATCAGAACGGGTATGCAGACAGAACCTTGTGAAAGCCTGCTGGGCAAGTGATTTGTCCTGACCACCACCCTGTGCATTTCTCAAGGCCATTCCCTAATTCCAGCCTGGTTCACCAAAAGGAAACAGCATAACATACTGGAGGGGAAGGTAGGAGGCATGATTAGGATTAATTAGGGTAAAAGGGCTTCCCACATTATCTTCATTCAGCCTCCTGGCCAGGACAATATCCCTAAAGGTCCCACTTTCATTTTCCTGAGGCAGAATCATGGAGACTTCATCTGCCAAAGGAAGGTTCTCGCACCTCATATCGGCTCCCCTCTCTACAACCAGGCGTAGTTATGAATTGAGGAGTAGGCGAAAGTTGTCCTCAGAGGCAGCAAGGTCTGCGATCCGCTCCTGAGCCGTAAGGTAAACCTTGATGAGATGGTTGCACTCCGGCAGCATCAAGGTCAAGGACTGGATCAAATGGGGGTCCAATTCAGGTGCACGGCATCCCCTCGCCTGTGCGTCGACGGAAGGGTCATAGTGAAGATCTGAGAGTATTGCACCTCACGATCCACCTCTGGTACCAATGGGCCCTCCCAATGATACAGGGCCCCATACACTTAGAAGAGTTGAAAGGTACCTCCAATCTCTGCAGTCTAATTGTCCGAGTTGTACTTGATGCTGGTGAAGACAAAGAGGTCATTGCACCTGCGAAGCCCATCCCGAAACGACCTGGCTTGAGCATCCACTCCACTCTTTAGGCCATTGAGGGGCTCTGGCAGTTGACGCATCCTCTCCACCTCCACCTTGCCATCCTTGCAGCAGGACTCAAAGCTTACCTCCCGCCCACGCGGTTGGTTTGTTGACAACTCTGAGATTCAGTGCAGTGCATGACAGGATGTGCACCTCCTATCCATCCTTCCCAAATCATGGCTCCTCCATTGAGCACTCTGGTCAAGAAACCCAAGATTTGTTCTAAGTGGCAACCCCGCTGGCTCTTGTCCTTGTGGGTCAGGAAGAACCAGATCTCCCTCCTCTTGTGCTATACTTCTTAGTCTTCCTGGGTCTCTAGCCAGTCCATTGATCAACGGAACCAACATATCTGTTGTAACAGGAACAGGTCCTCTAGCTGCACCATCCTGTCGTCTACCAGCCTATTATAATCATATTCCTACTAGCCTCTGGCTCTACAATTTCACCAATATATCTCCCCTACAGGGAAATACATACCAGACATACAGTACAGGCAACCCTTAGTCCACCCCTTTCATCAGAATCAAACTGTGCATCCCTCTTCTCCTGCCGACACCGACCACAATATCGCTTTTCCCTTCCCTCAGTCTTTGGAACATCTGGTAACAATGATCAGGTGAGTTATTTTGCCCGCAACAGCGGAACACTACCTGCTACTGTAACTTCTGTTCCTGGAATAATTCCCACATCACCATTGCTACCCTGACCTCCGACAACTTGTTCTTGAACAAATCCTTCCCTTTGATGTTGTTCCTCTCCTCCCTCCTGTTGGTCCCTTATCTCCTGCCCTACCCCTTCTTCCCTGTACACTGCATTCTGTTTCGACTCATGTGTATATTAGATATTGCTTTTCCAATAGCCCAAATATCAACAGTTAAGCGGTCACCTACAAAACACCTGCGACAGCAATCATAAAGGTAACCCCAACTATCGTAATCGAAATCTTTGAGAGCTTTTTCCTCACCGCAAATCGTGCATGCCCTCCAGTTGATCCCTGCAGATAGTCCTTATCCTTAATCATACCTTGTAGGTAATACATACCAAGTCTCTCTACTTCTCTCTCTATATCCTCATCAACTCGGATGGGTGTCTCCTGCCTAGGATCCCTGTCTTGCCTTGTTCTTTTCCGCTCCTGCTCCACGTAATACCCAACTCAGAATTTAAAGCTAAAATTATAAAGTTGGAAGATGTTACCAGTTACTTACCAGGCATTGGCGGCAGCTTTTCCACTGTTTTCCTTTCCTGTAATAGTCAAAACTATCCAATTGTTTATTCATCTTGCATTGTCCGCAGCGCTGCATCTTTAATTACAATAAAATGATGATGGTACTATGTGCATAATAGGGGTTGAAAAAAAAAGAGGGCCGAGAGGGATGATACCAAAGGATTGTTGAGTTCGATTTTAGCAGAGTGAGGAGAGTATAAGAAATAGTTTAGAGGTTCGAGGAGTGTGCTAGCCCATTAAGTTGATAAGGTGGGGAAAACTGCCAGTAGGGTATTGGTAAACATGTAAGGTCTAGGATATAAACTACAGTGAGTATTTACTTTTTGTGTATTAGTAAGGAGTAGGTTATAAGAATCACAGATCCAAGCTGATCTACATGTGAGAATAGGCATATGCAGAATCTGATCAGAGGGCTAAAGCATATTAAAAACAGAAATGCGGGACCAGATTTCCTGCTTTCTATATAATAGATACAATCTTTGTCTACCTTTTCTTTAAGTTGAATTTTAATTTCTACTATTGGTCATTGCTTTACTGATTTTACTTCGACTTTTAACTTTGTTCTCAGCTTTTGTACTATTTTAAATATTTTTATTTTCAATTTGTTTGCTCCTAGTTACTTTTACAATTATTTTAATTTTTACAATTACAGTTACGAATTTAGGGACTCCAATTATTTATCATTAATGATTGTGTATGTGGTTTATTTTATTTAATATTCAAGATACAGAAATATTTATTTTGTTATTATTTATTTATGGATTTAACTGCTTTGAATTTGTATTTAATTTTTACTTATTTTATTTTAGGGAGCAGAATTGGTGGATAGAGCAAGTAGGAGTAGAAGAAATAGGAGGACAAGTATGGTAGTGGCAGAAAGTAGTGGTAACTAGGGACAGTGGATGTGGAAATTATGGATCACAGTAGTTACATATAATGGGAAGGGAGTTGTGAAGAGTGGCAGAGATTAAGGAGAATGGTGGTAGTAGAAGATAGTTGGGGTAGTAGTTGGGGTTGTAGTGGTGGTATGGTTGTGGGGGAGGACAGTGGTAGTTGGGATAGTAGTTGTAGCAGTAATAGTGGCAGTGGTGGAGGAGGATAGTGGTAGTAGTGGTGGTAGTGGGAGAGGTGGGTAGTGGTGGCTGGTAGCATGATGGTGGCAGAGGTAGAGGCTAGTGGGGTTAGTCGGTAGTAAGGTAGTGGTAGTGGCAGAAGCTGGTGCTGGTTGGTGGTAGTGTGATAGTGGTGCAAGGAGAGGCTGGTGATGGTGGCTAGTAGTGTGGGAGTGGGGAAGGGAGAGGCTGGTGGTAGTGGCTAGTAGTGTGGTGGTTGTGGTGGCCGAGGCTGGTGGTAGTTTCTGGCAGTGTCATGGTGGTAGTGGCAGAAGCTGGTGGTTATGGAGGCTGGTGGTGGTGGTAGTAGATGAGGCTAGTGGTAGTGCGAGAGGCTGGTGGTGGTAGTTGAGGCTTGTGGTGGTGGGGTTGGTGCTTGTGGCAGGTAGTGCGGTGGTGGTAGTGGCAGGCAGTATGGTGGTGGTAGTGGGAGGAAGTGTTGTGGCAGTGGTGGCTGGTTATGTGGTGGTGGTGGTAGTGGTGGCAGAGGCTGGTGGTTGTGGAGGCTGGTGGTGGTGGTGGTAGTAGAGGCTGGTGGTGGTGGTTATGGTGGCTGGTAGTGGTCGGAGGGGCTAGTGGTGGCAGGAGGAGGACGGTAGTGCTGGTGGCTGAATCGGCAGTGGGGAAGGAGGATTGCATGGACAAGGAAGGGGGTGAAAGGCCTCCTTATATAGAAAGACCAGACCTTGCCAAGCCTTGCCCAGCCGTGTTGTGCTCAGATATAGTTTATCCTACACAATTGAGCATGTACGTACAAGAGAAGGAGTCGTACATTTGGATCAGATTAGATGTGCCCACATGCATGACCGCGCTCGGCGGACTACCCGGTACATAGTAGACAAGCAGCCCCGTTCCTACGGCTCGTCTCGCGTCTGTATATTATAGAAGAAGTGAGTAATACTGGGAGGGACAAGAGTGGGTGTGAATAGCAGAAATGGTTACACAGCATGGTGTTGATGGTTGTGGAGTGGGTATCATGTCAAGCATGTGGGAAATGTGATAGGGCAGAGGGCAGGCAATATGCATACACGATGGTCCAAGTGATAACTGATAATAGATAATACAAGTCATGACAATATGGGCCCAGTTCAATCAGGACAAACGCAATATAAAGGCCGAAAGAACCTTGATTGATACAAAATCTATATTACCTTGTAAATAGTCTACCAATAGAGAGTAATTAGAGATGTTGGAGAAGAGCTTTGGAGTAATATATAAAGACTGAGAGGTTAGTAATGTGTCATGGTGAAAGAAGCGAGTAGAGTACAGGTTTGGGAATACATACAAGGAAGAAGAGAGGAAGACGAAAAACCAGGACATGGCAGCATCAAAACTGAAGAATAATTAGTAACATTAGTAATACTGAAAAAAACCTAGCTTACCAGAGATGAAGAAGCAGCAACTGAGGCTATAGAGGAGGAAGAAGTCCGGAGGGTAGAGTTTCCGGATAGGGGGCTAAGTATAAGGCAAGATTAGTATTAGTAATAGACTTGGAAAGCAGAAGAGCAGAGGAAATAGACTTACCAGAGAGAGATTACAGAAGGACCTCAGGATATACTACGTTATCTGTCTGGGTCGGTGTTGGCTCAGAGGGTAGAAGGGTTAGTCCATCAAGCGATGTGACTCGGGCCAGGGCAACATAGAGTTGCCCATGAGTGAATGCAGGGGTGCGCAAATCTACGTCAACCTGCTCAAGAGACTGGCCCTGTGATTTGTTGACTGTCATTGCAAAGCATAGACAGACTGGAAACTGAGTACGCTCAAGGATAAAGGGGAGATCCTCTTCTGTAGTGGTAAGCTTGATATGCGGTAGAAGACGGATCATGCCATTGAACTTTCCACCAAGAATGGCAACGTGTAGACAGGTGCGCCGGATTCCTACCACCCTCAACCTTGTGCTATTATATAAGCCCTCCCTGGGAGTCAAGTTTCGGATCAGAATTAGAGGGGCACCTATCTTGAGTCTCAGGGAAGACGGTGGAATAGATGCTAGGCTGATGCTTTGCAAATACTCTACTGCAAAGGGCTCAGCGGCATCAGCATCCTCAGATAAATTGACATGGTTGAGAGCTTCAAACCTGTGCTCCTCGCCAGGCATCCTCTCCAACCAGAGATCCTTGAAATCGTTCACTGTGTCATTGCGGAAGGCCAGGATAGCTCTTCCTGCAAGAGCACTGTGTGTTGTAACGGCCTCATTCAATAATGCCTGTGGATACAGAAGATCACAGAGCTGATCAACTGTGGATACCCTACGAATATAAGCAGGGAGTTGAAGCTTGCCATGCAGGGCGTGATTAGTAACCATGTCAGTCAGAAAGGTCAGAAATTCCTGGTTGGCCTCACTGGCAATCATGCGCATACTTGTTTTGAGCTTCAAGATATTCAAGTGATGCCAGATTGAGCTGTGTTGAATAGAGTCCAACACAGTGGATTGTCTGGTACCACGGCGGATGACAGGCAAGATCTGTGCAAAGTCACCACAGAGTACCGTAGGAATCCCACCAAACAACTGCTGGTTACCTGTGTTACAGACATCATTCAAGGTTCTGTTGACCGCCTCGAAGTACGCCTTATGCTGCATGGGAACCTCATCCCAGATGATGAGTGAGGTTCTGCAAATCAACTCCCCCAGGAAGGAGTTGCGCGTGATATTGCATACAGCATTAGTGTCATTCGAAAGTGGGATCTTGAACCTTGAATGTGCTGTCCGGCCACCAGGAAGCAACTGTGCCGCTATCCCGGAGGACGCGACGTACAGTATAATCTTACCCTGTGACTGGAAATGACTGCTGAGACTGTTGTAGAGAAAGATCTTTCCTGTACCAGCTGGGCCATATAGGAAGAAGGCACCAGAGGGCTCTTGTTGCTGCGGATCCTGCTCGTGGCTCTCCACCGCAGCAACAAATGCATTGAAACAGGCAACCTGTTCCTCAATCAACTTCTCCCGCGTCTTATCAAACAACACCCGCTCCTGCTCCATATCATATCCCATCTCCTCCCCCATCATCACATTTCCCACTACCATCTCCTCCCTCTGCCTCAAATCCTGTGCCGGTTGTGGCAAGCCAAACTCATGCAAGGAATTACCATATTTATTCAAGAACTCCTGAATATGATAGAGTCAATAGTCATGAGCAAGGCCTGTACCCTTATCCTCCCCACCAACTGGTACCCTAACCTGCCTGTCACAAGCAGGTGGGCTAGGTCATCATAGAAACCCTCTCTGAACTCCTCCCAGATGGCAAGTGGATTAGTAGTGGTTGTATGTTCCAGGGCAAGAGCAAACAGGTGCCTGAAGGCTCTTCCGGTCATAAACTCCTGTGCATCCCTTAACTTTGCAATCCACTCACCATCATCCTCCAACAACCTCAAGGCAATGCAGTCAGCCTTAAAGGTTGCAAACTCTATCCCATCTACAGTCCTCAGGTCTTCAAAGCTCCTGGCACTATGTACGACAGTGAGAAGTAAGCGTAGATAGTAGCTCTCACCTATAAAGGGACTGGCTGACCACATGCGACCAATAGCAAATCGCTGTGTTCTACGCTTCCAACCCACCTTACGCTCGTACACAAAGTGCTCAGAAATTCTTGGTACAAATACTGTCTTCCATCTACATTCTCAGAGTTGTACTTGAAGAAGGCCAGGAGGGTGGTCATGGACTTATCCAAGCGCTCTTTTATTGCACCAAGACCCTCCTGCTCTGAGAGGTAGACTGCTGGCTTGGAAGATGCAGGTGGAGAGTCGTGACTGAAGGAAGTTCCCCATGAGTGTGGAACTCAAATAGCCGCCAAACCGCCTCAGTGGGACCAATATAGCGAACTTGTAAATGACGTTCGATCTCATCATGGTCTGAATCCACTATGGCAGTTGCTCGATCTCCACCCTTGTATATGTACTTATGAATGTACTTGACGGCTTAGACAGACCCGTACACCTCCACATTGATATGGGCCTTGTTACGGAGCAAGAGGTAAGGGCTGTAGGGAACTACCCTCCTGTTGTCAAAGACAGGATCAATCCTCGCTCCACTACTACTCACCTGCACTGTGAATGACTGACCTTTATCCCTTCTGCGATAGAGGGGATAGCCATCCTCCGTGATTAGAGTATCCTCCCGGAATTGACAGGGATAGCCCTTACGGCAGGTCTCGGTGGTAAAATGGGTTCAGGCCCTGCATACACATGGCCTGACCATTACCACCAGCACAGTGAGTATGCATCATTGTGCTCTGAATAATCCCACGCAGTTCCTCACTAATCGCATCAGGCACAGAAGGAAGCTCGGCACTGATGAAGCGATCGATATTGGCTGCTGTGAGGAACTGATAGTCTGTCCTCAAAAAAACACCAGGAGGTCTAGATGTGGGAGACCCCGCTTCTGGTACTCGAATGTCCAGACCCAGCCCAACCAAGGTCCAAAGACTTCCTTGTGGTGGATCTGGTTTAGCAGATCCTGTACCTTGAGATTGAAAACTCGAGACACCAGATCAGGTCTGTTTGATGCTTGCTGACCTGTTAGTAACTCATTCTCAATCTCAACCCACTTGGGGTTAGCAGTAAAGGTTATGAATAGCGATGGATGGCCAAAGTGGCGCACAATTGGTATGCTGTCTTGATACAGCTTTTGCATAAACCTGTCTCCTCCCACATAAATCGAGGGTAGAACAACCCTCCTTCCCACCTGGTCAATGTCCACATCACCACCCCGGAAAACATCAGCCAGTCGATTGTATAACTCGGCTCTAATGTTTGCTTGGTGGTTGCAGTTCCAGGCAAGCTTGTTTTGATTGCATACCGCCAACGCATCAACAACAAACTGCTGGAATAACCATTGACCACGGAAGAGGGTGGTGGGCTCATCAACTCTGATATGAACTCGGAACCTATAGAAGGAGCGCTGTGGCATGGGTGAGTCAGGACCATTGACAAGCCTTCTACCCCAGTGCCATCCATGCTCGCCATAAGGGAAGAGAAGAACATAGTGAAGGGGTAGATAAAGTGCGTGATTGGGGTTGATGAGAGTAAAGGCGTTACTCTCTTCTTCCCCATCCACCCTTTTAGCTGGTGCAATGTCCCTGAAACCCTCCCTTCCATATTCCTGCAGCAGAATCATGGAAACTTCATCTGCCGTAGGTAGGTTCTCCCTTCTTCGATCAGCTCCTCTCTTCACAACCAGATACAGCTGTGGGTTGAGGATCAGGTGGTAGTCGTTCTCTGCACCTCTGATCTCTGCCAATCGTTCATGCGCCGTGAGATACAGTTGTATCAGGGGGTTGGACTCCTGCAGCATCATGGTCAAAGAACGATCCAGATTGGCATCCAGTTTTGACGCGCGTCCTGATCTTTGCCGGGCAGTATCTGCTTGATCATAGAGGTAGTCTTGGGAATATAGGGCATCTCCCAGGCCCACAGTAGGTCTCAGAGGTCCCTGCCTATGATAGAGTGCGCCATGGATCTGGAACAGCTGGAATTTGCCTCCAATCTCAATGGTCCTATTGTCCATATTGTATAGCATACTGGTAAAGGCAAAGAGCGAATTCCACTGCCTTAGGTGCTCCCTGAATGACCTTCCCTGTGGATTAATCCCACTCATCAGGGCATCCAGAAGCTCTGGTAGTTGGCGCATTCGCTCTATCACCACCTTTCCATGCTTGCAACAGGATTCGAAGCTTGCCTCCACAGGATTTCTCCTTCTTCTCTCCGGCAACTCCACTCTCCAGTGCAAGGCATGACAGGCAGCGCACCCTATATCCAATCTGCCCAGATCATGGCCTGTCCACCTAGCTCTCTGGCACTCAAAGGAGAAAGGCACCCGTGACTGTGCCTGTTGTCCCTCTCCTGCCTGAGCTTGGGGAACCAGCAGCATTTCCTCAGCTGGTCCTGCTATGACCATAGCTCGCGCTATTCATCCTGCAGCCTATAAAATACACTCCTGTTAGCCTTTTGTACCATCATCTTTAATAGCCTCTACAAGTAATCACTTACCAGACACATCCTGCATGTTGCCCTCCACCTTCCTCCCCTATCGGGATCAAAATCCCCGCTAGCTAAGTGTATACGACACCGCCCATATCGCCTAATATCCTACTCCTCCTCTGGTACTACATCCTTTATTAGAATTCAATCTTACACCATATTAGCAGTAACTGACCTCTTGGGTTTCCCCACAGCACTACCTCATCTCCATCCCTTGCTGCCAGAGTCCCTCCTACTTTCCCACCTGTTAGAATCGCTATATTCAAATTATAACAACATTCATACCTGCTTGTTCTCTGCCCAGCACTATCCCTGATCCTCCCACTGCTGCTGGAGTTCCCACCACATCTCTCCTAGTTAGCATAGCTCTCTGCTATTCTTGTGTTATACTCACCTTCCTGGTTGCTATGAAGCACTACCCCTTGACCTCCCCTTGCTTCTGGCTACCCTCTTCGCAACACCCAAAGCCTAGCCTAATATTTCTATATAATTAGCATACTTGTCAATTCTAAAACCAAGGATAACTTAATTATTACTAACCAGACACTGGCGACAGGAGCGTTGCAAATCACTATTGCGGGTTGTGTCAAACTCCTCCTCTTCCTTCTCATAGTGACATTGACCACAGCGTGGCATTTGACTCCAGTCCCTGCTAGAGTGCTGAATGCCACTCGCCTAATTCTCCTTTCGCAGGCGTTCTGAGAGTGCTAAGACCCGTTGCTTCTTCCTGTACTCAATATCCGTGTCTAAATTAAAGTGGTGTGGGCCATCATACCGTGAATAATAGACTTGCAATGAATCGGTATGACTGTGCACACGTATAACCAGGACAATCTTGGTTGATGAGCCTATGGTGTGGGGGGGTAGTGGTTGTAAAGATTTGCCACACAGGAGGATAATTCGTATAGGAGCGGTTGTTAAATACTGCAGGTGGTCGCTTTGTGGAAGTAGTGAATTCGATTTTCGGAGTGGCAAGGTAAGATACCTTGAGGCCAGTGATGAAGAGTGTGAGAGAGGTGTAGCAGGAGTGCAAGTCAAGAGGGAGGTGTGGGAAGGTAGGAGGGACAAAAGTGTAGTACACGACTCGGAGGGAGAAAATAGGGGAACTGCGGGTGCTTGGCAGCCATACACAGGTTTGTAAACAATGTTGCAGTGGTCTTCAGGAAAGGAGTGAGAGGAATGTTTGATGGAGGAAGGTGTGAAGGGGAAGAGGAACAGAGTGTGGAAACAATATAGACAAAATTTTCGCATTTGGCTCGGCGTTGTGCTATGCGTCACATGGGGGCAGTACAGGCCAGTGGTTGCGTTACGTGATTGTGCTCATGAATTCTACAGGGGGTACACCACATTACAGTGTTATCAGATCTTACTTTTAGATTGCGCAGTTACGAGATTGACTGTGTGGTACGTATATGACTAGCATCCCCCTCGTCGTTCGTGAGGAGTGCGTGTATGCTTGCTTTGTTAAGAGTAGTATATTTCGTAATTGTATTGGTTGTAAATAGAAAGATTTGCCCAAGTTTGTGGCTGGTAACTCGTAAAGTTTACTCAAGTTTGTTGGTGGTAACTATGGTTGCCAGGTAAGTATGAGGCTTAAAAAAGTTTCAAATTTGTTTTCTGAAAAATCAGTAGGCTGTAGGCCCTAACCTGAATTGTGTAAATTTTCTTGCTAAGGATTGTTTGCTTGCAATGAAAACCTTTTCCTGCTGCAAGAATACAACCAGTTTAATCAATATTTCTTACAGCTTTCCAACAGCCTTTTTCAATCACTTTTTTATCCAGTCCAAGGGGGTCTACGAATAATTTTTCCCATCACCACGCATACTCTTGCATTTTATCAACCCGGAATCTATTTTCACTTACTTTTCCCTTTAGTATTGAACAACTACTAATTTCATGAGTAACAGTTACCTTCATCCACTTTACTCTGTCCTACCTCAGTCCCCGTCCTGCCTCCTCCTTCCATCCTCCAATCGTCCTCCGTCCTGCCTCCACCACCTGTCTAGTAATCGTCCTCCGTCCTGCCTCCTCCTTGTATCCTCTCATCGTCCTCTGTCTTGCATCCTCTCATCGTCTTCTGTCTTGCCTCCACCGCCCGTCTGGCTATCGATCTCCGTCCTGCCTCCTCCTCCATTCTGCCGTTCTCCTACTGTCCTCCTTCTCTCATGCTGGCATCTGCCAGTAACACTGTTATTTTATCTATCCTCTGACTTTTCTCTTGGAGCCTATTCTTTTTCCGCAAGTTGGCTTATATAGGTTCATACTGAATCTAATCGTCCTGCCCCTGCTTATACCACTACCTATTTTCCTTTAGAGGTTTATACTCTTCTACTTTTTTCTTATGCTGCATATGTTCCTTCCTCAGATTGTTTATTTATTATACTGC
>QFET01002335.1:0-32888 GCA_003316355.1 Tuber calosporum
GGCTTACTCTGCTTTTCTGTCCTTCCTGCCTAGCGCTCTTCTAGGCAATCGTGACAGAAGGTATCATTAGCTTCTTAGAAAACCAAGGAGCAAGCTTGGTTGTTGACCAAGTCTTCTTTGTGCCGGCTTATCCGGCCCTTCAGCTGGCGTCCTGGATGACTAGTGTTCACGACTGGTCCAATACCTGTTCGTCTTCACTGCCTCTCCTTATCAACTTGTTCAAATAGGTCCTTTGACCTCATAGGCATCATATGGGGCATCAGCGTACACTCTGTATATGTCGGAGTAGCCTACTTCAATTACACATTCATTCCCATCTATGACTAGCCGGGCTCTCCTAACTTCAACAGAATATAACTGTGCGGAATCATGACAGAATCACTTCGTTCCACTTCCCTGACGTAGCCAGAGATGCCCTCATATAGTCCCTGCAGACAGCATGTAGTCGGACGGACGGCGACGACATATACAGGGTTACAAGAAGTGCTCCAATTGCTCTTTTTTCTATAAAAACAAGCAACTGCACAAGTTGCCAGTGTGGACTCCAAGGGCGAACACTGCAGTGGGAGGGGTATGATTTTCTGTAGAGGTTTGGACTCAGGTTCTTTCCCATCCTGGGTATTATATAGTCCTATCAGGACTCATTTGTGCATAACACGACCTCTCACCTCTGAGCGCTCGTCTTGAATCGCTTTTCTAATATTACACTCTCTTGAACAAAAATTAAAATCAACCAAGAATAAAATATCTTTTAAAAAGAAAATACATGTTCTCCATTGAGCTCGACTAGGTAGGGTTCAAAACCTATCACGTCTGCTTGGTCACGCTAGGGAAACCTTTTCCTTGTCTATTAATATTTACCAGCTTTGGCATATCCGGATTCTCTCTATGAAATGCCACCACCAATTCCTGAGCATGTTCTAAGTGGTCTGGTGGTTCACAGGTGTTTTTTTCCCTGAAACACCATGTCTACTTCACAAAATAGCGTAACTCTTGCATTTGTCTGTTACGACATCCCACCCTCCCGGTATAAGAGATTATTTCACTCTTCATCATTCTTTCGATCTCCCATTCAAGATCTGAATCAATTTCCTCAGACTTTCTGGGAGGTTGTTCCCTTGCTCGTTGATTGGATGTCCAATATTGTCCAACATGGATACATGAAATATCAGATAGATCTTCCATGGTGGCGATATATCTAGTTTGTAGGCCCGTTCTTTGCTTTTATCTAGGACCTTAAATGGGCCGTACAGCCTGTTGAAATTTCTTATTCGTTTTATATGAATATTTCCTTGAACATATCGTATATTCTCTTACTTGGTTAGTGTTTCGGCAATACCTATTACACCGCATACATTACTACAGCTAGGACATACTGTGCGTTTATTTCTGTTATATTTCATTATTATGATAAGGATTCTTATGTATATTTCTTTATCTGATATTCGGGTTATTTCGCTTGCTTATCACATATTTCAACGGTTATTGTTCCGTCGTTTATGTCTTATCATCCGCAACGAAACCCCTCCCACCACTTTAGTTTTATACAAACTTTTGGGATTTTCTTGGCAGGTTTTCAGGGTCAAATACGTTCGCACTTATGTTTTTCCTACTGACGTTATGGTAAAACACGTTCGTACTTATATTTTTCACTTTTTATATTCTTTTAGATTACGGGAGGGCGCGCTCTAGTATTTATAGGGGCTACCGCCCACTTTTCTTGCTTAGAAGAATAAGGAACAGACTACCTACCATTCTACCTTCAAAAATCTACCTCTACTCATCAAGGCGTGCCCGCAATACTCGCTTAGTATTGCGTTAGTATATTCCGATAGATATAAGATCGTGCCCATACACATTTGAACAGGTTATGAGCCCGGTCCTTCTATATCTTTAAGATATACATTTACACCCTCCAATAGACCATGAAACCTCACAGTCAACGAAGCAAAACCCATCCTGCCATCGATCCACGTTTCCCACCAGAATAATACACCGAAATATTTTGCTCGGCAGTGTTTATTTCTCGGCACGATACATTGACCAGACGAAATGCTCCTTCTTGACGAAACCAAACATTCTCGGCCTTGACATTTGACAAGTCTCGGCGAAACACTCACGGTGTTAACCACTACTTAACCGAGCTCTTTTCACCGTTCGCCTCCGTCTCCTTCTTTTTGTCTCTTTGTACGCGCAAGCGTTGCCCACCACTCCCCTGCACACTTTATCAACTACCTGGAAGTTAACAAATCTGAGGGTGGACACTCCCAGAAAAATCCTAGCTAGGTGAACGTGTTACTTTCAGGCTTGATAAAAGTTGTGTGGACTTAAAGGGGGTGTGTGGCCACAGAGGACAATTCGAAGAACACAACTTGTGTAACCAAAATCCACCATGGCCTCAGCCTCAACCACCTTCCCTGAACCTTCAACAGACAATCCCCCAGCAACCCCTCTGCCCATTGACCAAAGGGCACGGACACACGCTATTAACTCTAAACGCGGCTTCGCACCCAGTTACAAACTCAGCTCCATCCCAAAGCTGACTGGGCCAGAGAACTACAGCACATGGCGTGACATCTCCGACTACGTCCTCGGACTGTTCAACTGCTGGGACATTGTGCAAGGAACGGAAACCATCCCCGATGAAATACAGAATGAAGATCTGGATCTGACAAATGTTCACCCTATAGATGAATTTCGCGATCGCTACTAGTGGGCATCGGCCTACTTCCTCGACACCATTGATCCAAAATGGCTCATCCTACTGGCAACCCACAAAACGCTGCACGCAATCTGGACTGCGTTCCAGGGTAAATTTGACAGAGAAAACACCTTCTCCTTCTTCGACCAACTCAACGCTGTTCTTGATACCAAATACGAGTCGTCTGAACCCATCGCTGATCACATCGGCAAGTTCAACACCCTCTGGAATAGCATGCAACAACGTTGCACCGCTGCTACCGAAAATGACCGTTACGCTCTACCTTTTGTATTTAAGACGGTATTTGAGTCATCGGAAGCAAAAGCTGCTGTCCTTCTCCGGTCCCTCCCCGAGTCGATGAACAACATCGTTGACAACCTCCAAACCAAGGAGGACCTTACCTACAACCATGTCTATAACTGGTTGTTAGACCTTAAAACTTCGGTTAACTCTGAAGAAGACAAGGCGTATAAAACCACCACTGTCAAAGGAAAAGGGAAGGAACTACCCCAACGAAAGGGAAACAGCACATCGGTCACAGCTAAGGAATGCTCATACTGCAAAAAGCATTACCCCTCTGCACGCAATGAAGGGGATACTTGGAAAGAGTGTCAGAAACTCAAGACCGATAACCAAAAGAGGAAGCAAAGGATGGCGATTGACACCGCCAAGATCGGCAAGGAAGAGACATCCAAACCGGTCAGTACATCCTCAACCCTTACTACGACGCGAAAGACCCCTCACCCACACAATTGGGTAATTGATACAGGCGCAAGCTCACATATGACAAACAACCTAGACCTTCTTATAAACTTTGAACCAGAAAAAGGAAACATCAAGTTAGGCTATGACTCTGTAATAGAGTCATGCGGCCGTGGAACAGTTAAGCTCATGGCCAAAACGTCTGATGGCCATGTATCTACTGTTTTTCTTCAATGTGTTCTCTGGGTTTCTAAGTTGGGTCAATGCAAATTGTTATCGTAGCGCACTATGGTGTCTTTGGGAAAAGGGTTTTCTTTACGCAGTTCAGGGAACGACATATATGTCATGGGAAAGAACAAAGAGGTTTTATGAGGCAAGCTTGACGGACAAGATTATGTCGTGCAGGAAAGAAAGGAACAGGCATACAAAATGACCTATCAGGAGTGGCATGAAGCCTTGGGTCATCCCTAACTAGCCTACCTTCGCTCCGAAAAATACTCTGACACACCCCATATCCCTAAGGTTCCTACAGGTTGGCAATGCGAAACTTACATTACCTCAAACTCGTTCAAACGAAAAACAGAACCAACACAGCATCTTTGCCAAAGCCCCTTCGAGTTAATTCACTCCGACTTAAGCGGAAAATTCTCGACACCATCCTTTGGTAATTCTTGGTACTATATCACCTTCATTGATGACTGCACACGATACACCTGGATTTACCCCATCAAAGTAATATCCGATACGGTAAAAATCTTCAAACAGTTCATCCAAGAGCGACAAACCCAAGATAACGCCATAATTAAATGATTCAGAACTGATAACAGTGGTGAATACGTGAACCATGAAATGCTAAACCTGTTTCAGGCTCATGGAATACTTCATGACAAAACTCCACCCTACTCACATTAATCAAATGGCGTTGCTGAACGGTATTACAGGACCATAATAACCACCACTAGGTCCATGTTAAAAGGTTTAACTCTACGACTTTGTGCAGAAGCAATCGCAACTGCCGTATACCTCAGAAACCGTCTTCCCAACTGATCTATAGGAAGTTCAATGCTCGATGAATCTCTCTACAACCAAAAGCCGTTGATCAACCACCTGCGCCCATACGGGACCAAATGCTTAGTCCACATACCTGCGGAGACGAGAAAACCAGGAACGAAGCTACAGCCCCATGTGATCGAAGGCTATCTTGTTGGATACACATACTCTGACAGGATATACCGGATATACATCCCCGCGCAACATAAGATATCCGAAACACGACGGTTACACTGGACCACTAAAACGATTGAACAATCGGAAGTGCCAAGTACAACACGGGCTCCAGAATCCCAATTTGCGACCATCCATCCTCCCTCCTTTCCAATAGACCTGCAATCCTACAGTAAGACTTTGGAATTGGACCCGAGTACGACACCTACCAACCGCACAACAGCGATTGAAATCCATCCTCCTCCATTACCTCCACAACCAGAGAACTACGACCGACCTAACACATCGTCACCTACTCCGGAACCTGCTCTCTTGGAACAACAACCACAAGAACATGAGGCCCTACCAGACGAGCAACCAGAAACACGGACAAGGTCAGGACGAATCTCATGCCCACCGGTATGCTTTGGCAGAAATGCTACTGAACTACCGGGTGAGGATCACACCACGTATCACCAAGCGATTAACAGTACGCTTAAGGAACAGTGGACCACGGCGATGGATGACGAGATTAATGCACTAAAAAGGAATGAATCCTTCGATGTTGTTGAGAGACTGATGGGAAGAAAGATAATCGATAGTTAGTGGGTTTACAAGACTAAACATAATGCAGATGGGACTTTCAAAAGGTTTCGCACAAGAGCCGTTGCCAAAGGGTTTTCATAAATTCCCGGCTTCGACTTCGAAGAAACATTCGCCCCTATAGTCCGTTATGAATGTCTCCGCTTCCTCCACGCGATATGCGCCAAAAACAAATAGCGACCGCGACAGTTCGATGTCAAATCTACTTTCCTCTATGGCGAACTCAAAGAAGTAGTTTACCTACGACCGTTACCTGGGTACTGTGACTGAGAAAATGTATGGAAACTTAACTGATGTCTTTATGGACTTAGGCAATCTGCGAATGAATGGTATGCTCTCTTCGCAAAATTCTTAACCTCCGAAGAATTTACGACATCAGCCCTCGACCCATGCATGTTCGTCCATGGTAAACACGACCTCTACGTATCAGTTTATGTCGACGACATTGCCATACACGCAGCCGACTCCCCCCACGCCACATCTCTGATAAAAGACCTGAAAAAGGCATTCCAGATCACTGACCTAGGGGAAGCTAACTTCCTACTCTGCTTGCACATAACGTATACACCAGACGGCATACATTTTACCTAGCAAAAATACATCCAGTCAGTCCTCCAACGATATAGCATGGAAACCTCACGTTCCGTATCTACCCCTTTACCAAAAGGCATTCAACTTATGAAAGGGACCGAAGACATATGGATACCAGACCCCTCCATTTACCAATCGGTTATAGGATCACCTATGTACCTCACCACTGGCACAAGACCTGACCTCTCGTATACGATTTCATTTCTTACTCAATTTTCTTGCCCATATGAAGCACACTTAAAGGCCGCTAAGCACGTCCTTCGTTACCTTGCTGGGTCAGAAAATATAGGAATGTTCTACCCGTACCAAACCAACGCAACTCCCGCTCTCGATGTCTATACTGATGCAGACTTTGCCGCTTGCCTTGATACCCGCCGCTCCCTCTCAGGACACATTGTTATCTTAAATGTTTCATGTATCTCCTGGCGATCCAAGAAACAGGCATCCGTTGCTACATCTACTACCGAAGCGGAATACGTTGTTATGTCACTGGCTACGCGACAAATCCAATGGTTACAAAAAGGCCTGAACGATATTCGACTAAGACTACCGATTGCTTTGCATGCAGATAATACCGGCGCTAATTTTCTTGCGACAAACCATCAACACAATGAACGTACCAAACACATCAATGTTCACTTTCACAAATTACGAGTAGAACTCGACCACAGTTCGTTTACTTTACCAAAAGTTGAGTCGTCAGAAAACCTTGCCAACATCTGCACCAAAATCTTAGCGAAACCGGCACATACACGGTTGATGGGACTTCTACGCTGTAGATAATGAGGGGAAGTGTTGAAATTTCTTATTCGTTTTATATGAATATTTTCTTGATCATATCGTATATTCTCTTACTTGGTTTGTGTTTCGGCAATACCTATAACACCGCATACATTACTACAGCTAGGACATACTGTGCGCTTATTTCTGTTATATTTCATTATTACGATAAGGATTCTTATGTATATTTCTTTATCTGGTATTCGGGTTATTTCGCTTGCTTATCACATATTTTAACGGTTATTGTTCCGTCGTTTATGTCTTATCATCCGCAACGAAACCCCTCACACCACTTTAGTTTTATACAAACTTTTGGGATTTTCTTGGCAGGTTTTCAGGGTCGAATACGTTCGCACTTATGTTTTTCATACTGACGTTACGGTAAAACACGTTCATACTTATATTTTTCCCTTTTTATATTCTTTTAGATAACGGGAGGGCGCACTCTTGTATATATAGGGGCTACCGCCCACTTTTCTCACTTAGAAGAATAAGGACCTGAATACCTACCAATCTACCTTCATAAATCTACCTCTTCTCATCAAGGCGTGCCCGCAATACTCGCTTAGTATTGCGTTAGTATATTCCGATAGATATAAGATCGTGCCCATACACATTTTAACACAGCCTTGGACTCTGCTTTTTCGTAGGACGCTTAGTCAGTATTTTTTTTGCTTTTAACATGACCTGGTCTCTGACCTTGATGTTAGGTTGCTGCATTGCCCTACAGTTATAATATTTGTTCATATTTTCCCGTATTTGTTCCAAAGCTTTTCTGACCTGTTGGTGTAATGTTTGCATCTAGTGCGTATATAGCTGGGTCCCTGGGTTTTGGGCTTCGCGTTCCTTAATCCATTCTATTTGTGGATGTAACCTATAGTGTGTGTAGAATAGTGAGATGCTCTGAGCATTCATTGCGGAATTGTTGTAGGAATGCTGTGCCAGTGGTAACAACTGGTACCAGTCTGTTGGATGATAATTGATAAAGTTTCTTATCTATTCTAAAACCACTTGGTTGGTCCTTTCTATTTGTCTATCAGTCTGTGGGTGGTACGCGGTTCACATCTTTCATTTTATTCCTAAGCTTTTGCATAGGGATTCCCAGAATTCTCCAATTAACTTTGCATCCAGCTTGGAGATAATTTCCCCTTGAAGTCTGTGTAGCTTCCTGACTTTCCTCAAGAATACGTTTGCAACATCCTTACCCATTGCATTATTTTCCAGACCTATGAAGTGAGCCATTTTTGTATTCCGATCTACAGCTACCATAATTTGTGTTCTTCCTTGCGATTCTGGTAGTTGAGTGATAAACTCAGTGGATATGGATGACCAAGCAGCGAACAGTACTTCCAGGGGCTGCAGTAGACCTAACTGCACATGTCGAGGTGATTTATTATGTTGGCATTCATCATATGACCGTACGTGGTCATTGATCGATACTGTCAGTGCCTTCTAGTTATGGTCTCTGGTAATTATTTCCAGTGTCTTTTCTTGCCCAAAGTGTCCTGCTAATTTTGTATCATAGCATCCTTTGGCTATAGCTGTTTGTAGCAGCTGTTTTTCTGGAATGTATAAGCGATTCTTGTGTTAGATTAATCCTTCAGTTATCGCCCAGTGACTTGGTTGTAGTTTGACTTGTTTGCCAATGTCTCCTATTCCTGCTTGTATTCTTGCCAATCTCGATTGTCGTTTCTTGTTTCTGCGATTTTGTTTAATAGCTCTTAGTGGAATATTCTATTATCGCCCTTGGATATTATTACATTAGACATCTGGATGATTCCTTGGTCCCGTCTTGCGTGGTGGTCTATCTTAGGGAGAAACCCATTTTCAGCCTTGTTGCCTTGCAGGTAGGCTACACCTACCTTGGTCTAGGTGGCAGGGGATCATCTTGGTGAGATATTGATTCTTCCAAATCCTCCATGGCCTCTCTATGTGTCTTCCAGACTGTCGACTTCCATGGCCTCAGAGGTGTTTATATTTTCAATAATCATCAGGGCTATTCGGTCCCCTTTTCTGACCTGACAATATTTTTTTTTCATGCTTCATCATTATCACCTTTACTTCTCTGTTGTAATCAGTGTCAATTACACCTCTGCCAATGCTAATACCCTGCCCAGCTGCTAGGCCACTTTGTGGTGCAATCAGAGGGTAAGTTCCTGGAGGCAATCCTATTGTAAATCATGTTTCTACATGCCTTTGTCCTTAGGCTTGGATTATAAAGTCCCTCAGTGCATATAGGTGATGTCCTGATGACAGTCGTGAGCCTTTTGTGAGCATTTGTACTTCTAATGATAGCAATTTGACTAGTAGAGAACCTGTTCTCTCTGCGCCAGTTATTTCTTTCTCCCTTTCTGATTGGCTCAAATGTACAGGTATGATTAGGAAATGTGAAGGCTTGAGTATTGAGTGTTCACTGGGCACAGTTCCCTCCTGAGGACGGTACTCCGGCAGTCTGCTTAATGCATTAGGCTTTCCGCCAAGTTTTCCTAGTCGATAGACATTCTTGATATTGGAGTTCGCTAGTTGTTGAGCCCAGCGTATCCGTCGCTGAATCCATACCTTTGTTGTAAGGAAATTCTGTAGGTTCTGGTAGTCGGTATAGACAGTTACTGGTTTTTCAGTTCCCACAAGCTACTGCTTCCATTCTGTGAATGCCGCAAGAATTACTACAAGCTCCTTATGATGAATCTCACAGTTTCGTTCTGCTGGGCTCAGCTTCCTTGAGTGGAAAGCCACAGGATGCAGTTTTTTGTCCTTGAACTATAACAGGATACATCCTGGTGCAAAGTCGCTTTAATCAGTTTCGACTATGGTTTCTCTGTTTGGTTAAAAATGAAAGAGTATTAGTGCTAAGATGAATTGTCGTTTAAGTTCATCAAATGCCCAATTTTGTTCTGGTCACTAGTTAAATTTCCTGTTGTCGCACTTCAATGATTCGGTAATTGGTTTGAATTTTTGGAGAAATCTTTAAAGAAACGTCAGTAAAAATTGGTAAAGCCAATAAATATTTGCACTATTTTTACTGACCTTAGTGTGTTCCAATTCTTAATGCTTTTGACATTCCTTGCAATTATGGTGACTGCATTGATTGCCATAATATAACCCAAAAACTCAACTGTGTCCATGTGGAACCCTGACTTGGTGGTGGATACCACCAGATCAATTGCTTACAATCGAGAAAGAGCCTTTTTGTAACGGAATCCTACTATGTTTCTACTATTACTACTGACCTAATGTTGGTTATTACTTATTTGGGTTGATACCTGATAAGCGCTACTATTTGGTTGTCCCATCCTACTTGGTTATTACTTCCTAACTGGTTATTCTTTCCTTGTTTCGCTTGTCACTACCCCTACTTGTTTCTACCCATTTGCGTATAGCTATCCTCCTGCTCAACCTACTGGATTTGTATTGTAGTAGCGATCTTTTGTTCCTTCCTGTTTGGATTCCATTACTTGTTTTGTTAGCTCTATCCTGTCGCTTTTAACTGTCTGTTTTTGGAATATAGTTACCTTGTTATACTTCCTCTGTTAGCATGTTGTTGTTGGACAGGATGTTTGCACTTTTGTTTAGTTTTCCTAGCTACAATCTTTTGTATTTAAAGAGCCTGCAATCGCTTAAAGATTCGGACTCTTAAGCCTGACAGGACTATCATCTTTAATACTACAAGTTGAATGGTCACTCTATTAGTTCCATACCTTTTACCTTGTCTTTTGAAGACCTAGCCAGCGATGCTTCTCCCCCTATCCTAATAGTATCTTCAGAGTCCCTTTGGGAGTCTCGAGATACTTGAGAGTAGGTTACATTTTTTGACCTAGACTCAAGTATACCTTTGATCATCGGCAGAGGACTGATCACCCTTCGCCTCCCTTGACCCTGCAGGACTAGTACACATCCCTGTTTTCCGAGAAGCCTTTGAGCGGACTCCTGGCGAGCCCAGCTCATCCTAGCTAGCCACTGTTGAAATTCTTCAATTCATTTTATATGTATATTTCCTACGGTAATATTGTTTATATCTCTGCTTGGTTATTTCTAGTTTACTCAGGAAAACTACAGACATTACTACAGCTAGAGTATATCATATTCTCGGTTATATTTAATGATAATGTTGGAGGATTAATGCGTATATTTCTCATGTTATGTGTGGGATTTCTCGGTTATCTTTCCCTGTATAGTTGTAACCTACTCCCAAGTATCTTGAGAATCCCAAAGGGACTCTGAAGATAGTAAAAGGATAGGGGGAGAAGCGTCAATGGAGAGGTCTTCAATAGACAAGGTAAAAAGTATGGAACTAATAGATTGACCGTTCAACTTGTAGTATTAAAGATGATAGTCCTGTGAGGCTTGAGAGTCAGAATCCTTAAGGCATTGCAGGCTCTTTAAAAACAAAAGATTGTAGCTAGGAAAACTAAACAAAAGCGCAAACATCCTGTCCAATAACATGCTAACAGAGGAAGTATAACAAGGTAACCATATTCCAAAAACAGAGGGTTAAAAGCGAAAGGATAGATCTAACAAAACAAGTAATGGAATCCAAACAGGAAGGAACAAAAGATCGCTACTACGATACAAATCCAGTTGGTATAGCAGGAGGATAGCGATACCCAAATGGGTAGAAGCAAGGAGGGGTAGTGATACGCGAAACAAGGAATGAATAACCAGTTAGGAATTCATAACCAAGTAGGAAGGGACAACCAAATAGTAGCGCTTATCAGGTATAAACCCAAATAAGTAATAACCAACATCAAGTCAGTAGTAATAGTAGAAACATAATAGGATTCCGTTATATTCCACTTAAAAGAAATAAAACAAACAAAACAATAAGGAATATCCTAAAGGGCCTAATGACCAACCCGCCTTTGGAGCATTCCACTCAATTTCAAAACATATCACTTAATCAGTAAACATATATCCATCACAGGTGTCAGGACCTTACACCTTTATTAGCCCCATAGTAGTGAAGACTGTAACCCGTATTAGTTACTATAATTAAGGCTGACAAGTCTAACGTAAACTAGCAGGGCTAGTAAGGGGTTATTTGGTTTTGTTATTGGTTTCAAGTATTGATTCATACTGAGTTTGTTTTGTTATTGGTTTCAAGTATCGCTTGATACTCAGTTCACTTTATGTTGGGTTTCATGTGTCAGGCTGATACCCGATATGTTTGATGTTTTGTTTTATGTATCGGGATGATACATTTTTTTGTTTGTTGTACCGTTTAGGTGCATGAGGGATTTGTTTTATTGGAGGACTTTACAAGCGGAGCTTGGTTATATCTATTGTTAGGGAATCAAACGGAAGGATATGGAAAGCTTTGGAAAAGCGAGATCATGTATTTAACACTGCCCCTTTGGAGCTTAGATAGGGCAGACTTCGACAGACAGAGTTTTCAATATACTTGGTTGAGCAGTTACTTCTTTTCAGTTCACACGAAACCACAGCAAGTAAGTCTAGGACTTAGCGAAGCTGGCGATATAGTAATTGACGGCTGTTTGACAACATATCGAGATTTCTGGTAACTATTACCCACTTGAAGTCCCAACAGTTTGGGATCTGAGTTAGTTATCGTTATACCTTACCGAGACGCATCCCTTTGGTGCCTGATACACCCAAGGAGGCGATACATTTTTTTAACTTCAACAAGTAGTTGAGTTAGAAGCAGGCAGAGGTTAGGAAACCTCAGGCTTGCAAACAGTAGCCCAGAATAGGTGACGAGAGACTTCAGACGAGGTCAGGTAAGCAGATGATGTGACAGGAACTCACCAAAAAGAAAGGCAGTCAGAGCACCAGAGGCGAACAATATACGGCATGCAGCTTCACAGTAGATGAAGCAGGAAGACAGTTATCACGAGACCAAGCAAAGTAATTGCTAGAAGAATCGGCGAAGGAACTAAACTAAGAAAAAGTGAGAACTCCTGCAGAGTTCCCTAGTACGCCAAAGCGATTGAAGGCAAAGCAAGTAGCAACACCCAAGGTCGATCCAAGCAGTTCACACAGCAAAGAAAGCTCCAATAGCTCTCGTGATTCAGAAGACATGTCGAATCCAGGACCTAGTAATACGCCAGTGGCCTGAGAGCCAACACCAGCAACTACAGCGAAACTTAGCATCAAGGTTCCTACACCAAAGATGTTCAGTGGTGAAGAGAGGACCTTAAACCAGAAGCGTTCGATCATTGGTACAAGTCAGTCCAGTGTATACGTAAGACTACACAGACTCAACTCCAAAACAGACCGAGCGGGAAACTATTGGATACTATACACAGAAGGGAGAGCTCAAGAAGCAGCTTTCCAGGCGGCAGAAAACTATGGCGAAGATTTAACCAGAGATCAGCTTATTCATTGGTTAAGAGAACGATTCCAGTCATCCAGACAGAAGGATGACCTTTACAAAGGATTTCACGAGATTGAACAAGTCAAGAATGGGAAGACGCAGCACATCACAACGGTGGCTACAGACGTGTTGATGTACCGATCACGACTACCAGAAGGTACCATTTCCGAATATGCCTTTATCCAAAGATACTTCCAAAGTATGCACAGTAGGCTAAGGCAAGACATCGAAACATGGTATGATTCTAGTGAAACAATCTAGACGACGACAGCCTATGCAGGGAGAGTCAATAAAATCCTCCAAGATACAGGAGCCTATGGAAAGTATAAGCAGAAAGATCGATACAAGGAAGACAACTCCAAGAAGGATAACAAACCTCAATGGAAGAAAAAGGAATCAAGCAAAACAAAGACTCCAAGAGAAAAAGGAGCCGGCTTTACCTGCGGTGGTAAAGGACATATGGCAAAGGATTGTCCTAGCAAAAGCGACAAAGGCAAAGGAAAGACACCAAAAAAAGAAACATCATCGAACCGGGTTGAAGAAGTCAGCAGCGAAGATGAAGTTTATGTCAATGCGGTAGAAGTCGAGACCAATACATCAGCACAGAACTCATTACCCAAGGGAGATAAGAGCCACACAGCATTGGAAGGAACGATCCTGATTAACGGCAAACAAGCGAGAGTCCTATTTGATACAGGAACAATAGGAACAGACCTATTGAGTGCAACCTTTGTCACTACACATGGAATCCCATATACCGAAATGGCAACTCCTGCAACCATTCATATGGCTATGAAAAGGTCACAATCTGAATCCCAGAAAGAATGTAATGTCAGCATTGCAATTGGGAAGATGAAGACTACAGGCAATAAAATGATGGTGGGAAACTTAGCCAAGTACAATGCCTTGATTGGAATGCTATTCCTATCACGAAACAAAGCATCAGTCGTTGTGGAAAGCTGAGGATTCACTTCCCTGACCACCAGATATGGGTCAATTACACGCCAACAAGTGCCAGAATTCGAGCAGCTGTGACAAGCACAGAAGAGATAAAGGAAAAATGCCCGTAGGTATTCCCAGATCCGATTCCTGAAAGGTTGCCACCTTTAAGGAAGATCAACCACAGAATCAGATTAAAGCATCCAGAGAATCTGAAGACGATGCCAACATATTCAGTACCAGAAAAGTACTAGATTCTACTCAAAGCATGGCTGGAGCAGCAACAGCGAGAAGGAGTCATTGAATGAGCAGAAGTGCCAGGAGCAGCACCGATGTTTGTATCAGTCAAAGGAAAGACTGATGGCAGGATCAGATGTCTAGTGGACCTGACAGCAAGAAATGACAATACCCGGAAAGATGAAGAACCTATTGCGAACCAAAGGAGATTATTAAATGCACTAGCAAGGGCGCGATACAGGAGTAAGATTGACCTAAGCGACGCCTATTTTCAAACCAGAGTGCACCCTGACGATGTTAAATATAACAGTTTCGAAACACTCTTTGGGCGTTTCGTCAGCAAGGTTATGTTACAAGGAGACATGAATGCACCAGGAACATTCATGAGGATCATGTCAGATCTACTCGCCGACTACCTGGGAGAATTCGGGTTGGTGTACATGGACGATATACTCATATTCTCCGATACAGAGTTCGACCACTGGAAACACATTAAAGCAGTCTGTGACAAGTTGGAAAAAGCGGAGTTCTTTGCAAGCAGATAGAAGTCAGACCTCTTCGCTAACGGATTGCAAGTACTAGGCCACGTCATCAATGACAAGGGGCTCAGAGCATAACCTGAAAAGATCAGGAGGATTGAGGAGTGGGAAACACCAAAGAATAAGAAACAACTCCAGGAGTTCCTAGGATTGGTAAACTACATTAGCCAATTCCTACCAGCATTGCTACTATAACAGCACCCAGGACGGATCTTACTGGATATGAGGAGTTTGTTTGGACACCAACACATGATCAATGCATCGAGAATGTGAAAGAAATTGCTAAACGGAATCTGGTCATGAGACCTATCAACCACACCTCAGGACAAAAGAAATGGATGATTACGGATGTCTCTGACTCAGGGGTAGGAGCTTGGGTAGGACAAGGAGACACCTGAAACGGCGAGGCCTGCGGCATTGCACAGCTGGAAAATCACCCACTCACAAATGTATTACGCAACTACCAATAAGGAGGCACTTGCAATTCTGGATGCCTTAACCTCCTTTGATCATATTCTTGCAGGGCATCAATTTACGATCATAACTGACCACCAACCACTGGTGTACCTGAAAACAGCCAAGAACCCCTCACACAAGCAATTAAGGTGGGGAACCAACTTGGGAAGATATGAGGCAAAGATATGTTATAGGCCTGGGAAGGGAAACTATTTAGCTGACGCTCTTTCCCGTCTTTATGAGCAATTTTATCCAGAACCAAACTACGCTCAAGACCCTACCAACGAAGAAGATTCAAATCCTCATAACATACCTCTTACATCCTCAAATATGTCACGCTTCGAACCACTTCCTGTTGAAGAACCACTTGCATCGGATGACTTGGATTGCTCTATCAGGGTAGGAAACGATTGGGGAGACATAGTCACCCTAGTGATTAGCGATGATGAAAGAAATCATGCGGCCATGCACTGGAACACATGTTACGATCGTTAGTGTACCATACATGAGGACGAGAAACTTAGTGACAAGATAGTTCTACCCGATCTAGTCTCTACCTACGAAGAAAGAAATAGCATCTTGCTACATTCATGACCGGTATTGGACCTGGATGCTATCAGACGACATTTGAACTAACAACTAGGAGACATGAGTTCGGATTATCAGGACCAGGAGAGTCCTTACCAACAACTACCAAAGGAGCCTAAGCGGTCCCTCTACTCCAAAGCGGCACTAGGCCAACTAAGGCTTATACCAGTCATCGAACCACCTACCCTCCCTCACCACCAGCGTACACTCTACGAGCTTTACGAGGACGAGAAGGAGGAAGTACCACACCTGGAGTGAGTACAGGATGAACGGGATACGGCAGCAGTAGTGGCAGAAATGAGCAGCCAATGGAGAAGACATATGGTGGAAGCCTACAGGAACGATGACCTATACAAGCAGGCTTCTGACGTGAGCAACACCAGGAGAGGTGGCAAGCTATCCCACGATAGGATCGGTGATAGTCTAATAAATGCAACGACCTGGGGTGGTCAAGATTGCCTATATATACCTAAGGGATATGCAGTGAATGGGATGACACTCAGGGAGATCGTTATTGATGAGATTCATAATAGAGGACACCATAGCGCAGATAGGAACCTACGCTATACTACAGAATACATATTCTGGCCCGCGATGAGGAAGGATTTTCGAAACTATGTTTGCCAATGCGATTTATGGCAAAGAAATATGGAAGGCAACAGGCTACCTGAAGGAGAGGCACAGACTTTGCCAGTACCCTCCGAGATATTCACCTCCTACGCTATCGACTTTGCAGGACCATTCAACAAATCTGGAAACAACAAGTACGATACAGTACTAGTGGTTGTCGATAGGGCGGTTGGATTCCCTTAGTTTATCCCAAAGCATTCAAACAGTCAAGCTATAGAGACCCTCACCCTCCTCCGGCACCATATTTTCACTCCACATGGAGTACCTACGTCGATTATTAGCGATGCTGACCCATGTTTTACCTCACGATTTTGGGCCCAAAGTATGAAGTCTTTGGGGATCGAGCACATCAAGGCAGTACCTGGACACCACGAAACCAACAGCCAGGTTGAGAGAAAGATTAGGGAACTTAAGACCGCCTTGAGGAATGTTGTTAACAAGCGCCAGAACAACTGGTTACTTGCGCTTCCCGAGTTAGCAGCCTACGAGAATGCAGGACATTCTGATGTCTAAAACATGTTACCATACAATGCCGTGTATGGACGATATTACCCTATGATGTCAACTATCAGAGTCAGAAACACCCAGGTACTTGCCTCCAATGACTTCCTGAACTGACACCAGGAATTGCTTAATGAAGCCTATCAATCTGTCAAGATGGCAAGATTTAGGAGCACCAGGATGGCAGCCAGAAGAAGGACCACACACAAACTCATTGATGTGGGCGAACGATTGTTGGCTTGGGGGGACCTGTTCGCTACAGAATCTGGTGGAAGCAGGAAACTGCAACCCAGATGGCGAGGACCCTTGGAGGTGTTGGAATACGACTCCCACACACAGAACTATACAGTTAAGATAGACACTAGGATTTACCGCTGCAGGGAAGCGGTATTTGATTGCTCTACAGTTAAGAGGTTCATGAAGAACGATGATGAGAGGTTCCCTGGCAGAGCACATGCGAAACCAGCACCCATCCGGATTGAAGAAGTACCGGAATGGCAAGTTGAACGAGTGTTGGACCACCGCCAGCACTATAGACGAGACCAGTTTTTAATAAAGTGGAAAGATTATGCAGATTTGAGAACAGCTGGGAGCCGGTCGAAGGATTGGAGAACACTATGAACCTTGTTCAGGAATGGTGGACAGATAACTGTCCTGGCGACGAGTTTCCTATCATTACTGGATATATCGAGATCGGATTCACACCAAAGAAACCAGTATACGGGGAGTTTGCTAAAGAAGGTAAGGTGGACCATGGATGTTGGAAACCCTACTTGGAGAGCGACTATGACGACTCTGGAGTCTCTGATGGCGAGATTATCAAGTCTTGGTTTTGATTAGGATTTTGAAGTTTGGAAATTTGTTTTTTAGGTTATTGTTTTGGGAAACAGTTGTTTTATTTCCGGGATGTAACCCGTATTGGTTACTATTATTAAGGCTGACAAGGCTAACGGAGACTAGCAGGCCTAGTAAGGGGTTATTTTGTTTTGTTATTGGTTTCAAGTATCGATTGATACTTTGTTTGTTTTGTTATTGGTTTCCAGTATCGTTTGATACTTAGTTTATTTTATGTTGGGTTTCATGTGTCAGGATGATACCCGATATGGTTTATGTTTTGTTTTATGTATCGGGATGATACATATTTTTGTTTGTTGTACCGTTTAGGTGTATGAGGCATAGGCTTTATTGGAGGACTTTACAAGCGGAGCTTGGTTATATCCCTTGATTGGAAATCAAATGGAAGGATATGGAAAGCTTTGGAAAAGCGAGATCATGTATTTAAGACTGCCCCTCTGGAGCTTAGATAGGGCAGACTTCGACAGACAGAGTTTTCAACAAACTTGGTTGAGCAGTTACTTCTTTTCAGTTCGCACGAAACCACAGCAAGTAAGTCTAGGACTTAGTGAAGCTGGCGATATAGTAATTGACGGCTGTTTGACAACATATCGAGATCTCCGGTAACTATTACCTACTTGAAGTCCCAACAGTTTGAGATCTGAGTTAGTTATCATTATACCTTACCGAGACGCATCCCTTTGGTGCCTGATACACACAGGGAGATGTTACAAAGACAATACCATGAAGCATTTAGCCTTCTATCTCAGATTCATCCAAGGTGGAGAGTGTTGTGCTGGTATCAGATTCTGAGTACTCTGAGTCTTGGAGAGGTTTCCAAAATCCGTCAGAGTCAAGCTGAGGTGAGAGCGGGGCATAGTCTGGTTTCTGAAGTGTCCAGGCATAGAAAGTCTCGCCATGGGACCAAAGGAGTCTGAAAGGTATAGATTTATTGTAGGTATCGAACAAGTAGGATCTGATTTGGGTGCTGGCGCCTCCTAGGTTGTAGAGGGACTTCCATGTTGCTTCGATTTCTTCATAGCCTTTCCAATGGATCAAGAACAGTCCTTTTCTGCGATAGATTCGATCTTTAAGTATCTTTTCGATTTCCCATTGCTCTTGTCCACTGGCATTGATGGTGACAGGTTCTTTGAATATGGGTTCAGGTGTTCCAGGGAAGGCGAAGGGGTTGGGTCTTAGGTAAATGCGTAGATGGCTGCGATGGATCGGTGGGTGGATTCCTGCCATAACTGGGGGCAGTATGAATGTGTAGTTGTTGTGTCTGTCAGGTCTTTCACTCACTGAGAAAGGTCCTAACCATCGTCCAACTAGTTTGTGATTTCGTCCTACCTTAAGGACATAGGGTGCTGACTTGAGGATAACTTCAGTTTCGGTAGGGATGATTGGGGGTCCATCCTTTCTTCTGTTTTCACTGGAGGTAGTTTGGCGTGCTGTAACCTACTCCCAAGTATCTCGAGAATCCCAAAGGGACCCTGAAGATACTCTTAGGATAGGGGGAGAAGAGTCGATGGATAGGTCTTCAATAGACAAGGTAAAAGGTATGGAACTAATAGAGTGACCGTTCAACTTGTAGTATTAAAGATGATAGTCCTGTGAGGCTTGAGAGTCCGAATCCTTAAGGGATTGCAGGCTCTTTAAATACAAAAGATTGTAGCTAGGAAAACTAAACAAAAGCGCAAACATCCTGTCCAACAAACATGCTAACAGAGGCAGCATACCAAGGTAACCATATTCCAAAACAGAGAGTTAAAAGCGACAGGAGGGAGCTAACAAAACGAGTAATGGAATCCAAACAGGAAGGAACAAGAGATCGCTACTACTATACAAATCCAGTAGGTATAGCAGGAGGATAGTGATACCCAAATGGGTAGAAGCAAGGAGGGGTAGTGATAAGCGAAACAAGGAAAGAATAACCAGTTAGGAAGTCATAACCAAGTAGGAAGGGACAACCAAATAGTAGCGCTTATCAGGTAAAAACCCAAATAAGTAATAACCAACATCAAGTCAGTAGTAATAGTAGAAACATAGTAGGATTCTGTTACACGTGCTCTGGCCTTCTTGAGTGCATCACTGGCAAGTTGTTGATTTTTCATGATCTGTGAAGTAATCTCATCTGCTGCAGGTACTGAAGTGGGAAGAACTATAACACTAGGGAGGAGGTTTAGTAGTCTGCCAAAGGTGATTTCGCGTGGAGAGAGTTCTGTGAAATCGCTGGGGGCTGCATTGATTGCAGTCTGGATATGTGGTAGGTGGCGAACCCACTTGGTACCTTTAGGGTAGACATAGTTCCTAAGGCATTGGCGAATAGTTCTGATTCTGTGCTCAGTCTGTCCATTGGTCTGGTGATGATATGCTGTAGCCATGTTGATATCAACATTAAGATTCACATTAAGCTGTATCCTAAAGCGTGAGGTAAACTTCGGGTCTATGTCAGACACTAGGGAGGTAGGGAAACCATGAATGGAGAAAACTCGCACAATGAGGGTGTGTGCTGTTTTGATAGCTGTGATGTTCTGGGAGACTGGTATGAGGTAGGTAAAGCCACTGAATGGATCCAAAACAACTATGCTGAGTTCAAGCTTGGAATCGGTAGGGAAGGGTCCTGGAAAGTCCAATGCAAGGGACGAGAATGGCTAGCTGGGGACAGGGATGGGGGTGACTGATCCTTCAGGCACAGTGGTAGATTAATTGTTTAGCTGACATAGGTAGCATCTGCAGACATATTCTTTAAAATCGTTCCTCATGGAGAGCCAGTAGAAGTGTCTTGAAGCATATTCAAAACATTTCTGCCAACCCATATGTGCCATTTGTTCATGGGTAATGCGCACAATTTCGCTTCTGATGTTAGCACCTTGATAGCTTGCTTCATAGGGGACATAAGGACAGTCTCTACTGTCATCCTTCCCCTTTCTGACTAGAACTCCATCATATAAGAGCCAGTCAGGGTGGTCGATAACCTTGGTAACTACCTCAAGGAGAGGGTCTTTCTGGGTAGCATTTCGAATGCTAGAGTACCATTTTCCTTTCATGTAGTTGGTAAGCTGAAAAGCGCGAAGGTCAAGCTGTGAGGAGGGCGGACCAGAGAAACAGTCCTCATAATCGACAGGTACTTCTGGGGTAGGTAGGTCCCATCCTTGGTCGATATCCGGTATTTCTCTTTCTTTTCCTTTATCAATAACTTTATTAAAGACTGGGTAGCCATCATCATCGTGGATGGGAGGAGGAACAGCCCATCTGTGTTCTGCTCTGTGCTTGGGATGAGGAGGGGAGACAAAGTTGGAGGAAGAGTAGAGGGGTAGGGGTCCTGGAAAAGCGCGAGATCCTGAGGGAAAGATATCCTGTATTCTCTCCATTTATATGGGTTTGACATTCATCCCAGACACAGGCAGTCCAGTGCATGGCTCTGGGTCTATTAGATTCAAGAAATCGGTGCAGTTGATTGACAGGGGGTCGAGGAGGGACTGGAGTGGGCTGAGTGTCAGGTGCAGTAGAGGTGCTGCCAGAGGCGTTATTTCCGGAGGTGGTGACTGCATGGGATTCCAATTGGGTGATAGAATCATAGATTCGTTTAAAGCAGTTGGTGATACCATCTGGATGCAGTGGTTGGACCATATCTCCTGGAGAATTGTTAATTCTCGCCGCGAGGCCAGACAGTGGAGCTTTAGCTTGCTCAATAAATACTGTGCCTGGGATGTCTCTTGAGGATTGCTGAGAGAGGAGGAGGTCTCGACAATTTCACAACCTTGAATGGCATTGGTTGCAGGCTCTAGGGTATCTGCTGCTTTGTCCATGGCTTGTTCAACAGAATCTGAGTAGTGACCCGCTTCTGGGAAGCTGGAGGGGTTTGAGCTGGTACCATGATGTGAGTTCCATAAGGAGTGGTGTTCACGGGTAAGAGTGCGAGAGGGTACTTGAAGAGTGAGGGCAGAAGAAGGGTCTAGGGCATGGGCGATGTTGAGGTAATGTCTTGATACACTGTTCATGGCGGAGGAGGCGGTCTTTATAGGCTTCTTCTCAGTACGGTCTTCCAGTATTTTGTCTTCTTCAGCTGGGGTGTCTTCATAGATCCTTGATATTGCATCTGCAAGGACATTATCATTGTCAGGTCAGTGTATGATATCGAAATCATAAGATTGTAGGAACATGCGCCATCTAGTTTGGCAGTAATCTAGGTCAGTCTGCTTCAGGAAAAAGGATAGTGCCTTATTGACAGACACAAAAGTGAACTTGGTGCCATATAGAATCAGATGGAATGCCTCAATGGCATCCACAATCGCCAAAAGTACCAATTTATGGACACGGTAGTACAGCTGACTAGTAGCAAACTTTTAGCTGTGGAATGCAGCAGGGTATGCTTTCCCAAGTTAGGGTCCTTGGCCAACCCATGATCCTGATCCAACCTTAGACGTATCAGTAATGAGTTATATTGGATCAGCTGATGTCTCATATGAGATGGGGCAGAGCGGGATTTGTCTCCTTGGCCAGGTGTTTAACTTGTTTGAAGGCTTCCTCATACAGGGTTAGCTATTCAAACACATCTTGGGAAATTAGGTCTGAGAGTGGGGCAGTGGTGGAGGCAAGGTGTGGAAGGAAATGTGCATGATATATCACAACTCCAATAACTGTCTGAACATCCATTTTCGATTTTGGAATGTGCCAGTCTTGGATGGATCGAATTTTTTCAGGGTTTGCATGAATTCCTCTCTCATCTGTAATATGTCCTAGGAGTGAGAGATTGGTGGCGAAGAATTTGCACTTGGCTGGCGATGCTTTAATTTGATGCTGCTTTAGTCTTCCCAAGACTGATCTGATGTGTGAAATATGTTCTTCAACTGTTTCTGAGTAGATGGTAATGTCATCCATGTATGCCCAAACGAAATTTCCATAAATCTATCTAGGACAAACTCTATAACTCTCATAGCTGTAGCAGGGGCGTTGGCATCTCCTTGCAGCATAACTCTGCATGCAAAGGATCCAAAGGGTGTCTTGATGGTGTTGTATTTCTCCTCGCTGGGGAGAACTCGAATTTGAAAGTATCAGTTTGCAAGGTCTATGGTGGATATAAACTTTGCTCTGGCAACAGTTTCTGAGTATCATCGCTTGGTTGGGAATCGCTCCATGGTCCTTGATAGTAATATCATTCCTGGGTACAAGGTGTGCAAGCAGTCTGATTTCGCCATTAGGTTTCAGCTTTGGGAATAAGTTGACTGGGTCATGTGCCTCGCTAGGGTAAATGATTCCTTTAGCTTTCCAGACTTCGATTAATGCTCTGTATGCTGGCATGATCTTATCAGGGAAGGTGAAGAATCTCGGATTTTGGTCCGAAATTGTGTCTTTAAGCTGGATGTGGTGGTTGACATCTCTCAATAGTGGTAATTCCACTGTCTTCTTGCCAGGGAATACAGTAGGATACTCGGAAATGAAGTCAGGGGCATCTGCTCTATTCATGGCCGAAAATCGTGCATGGGATGCTTTCTTGCAGGTCAAGGTGATTCCTTTGTCAGGGAGGGTGATAAT
Source organism: Tuber calosporum (assembly GCA_003316355.1). Lineage (NCBI taxonomy): Eukaryota > Fungi > Ascomycota > Pezizomycetes > Pezizales > Tuberaceae > Tuber > Tuber calosporum. The sequence goes on from QFET01002335.1 coordinate 23,174, forward strand.
AGATTTTCCGCAAACTATTGCAGCATGGTGTGCAGTAAGGTAAGGCATTCCAAGGAAGATATCATAGTTGTCCAGGGAACAGACTAGGGCCCCAGAGATATCACCGCTTTCCCTGTCAATCTGTATGACAGGCTTTGCAACATAGTTGATTGCTGATCGTGATCCTTTAACTGCCATCTTCAGGTTGATAGGAGTCTCGAGGTCTCTGGTTGGGATTTGGTAGATAGTGACAAACTTTCCTGATATCAAGTTGTCTCCTGTAGTGCCTCTATCCAATGGTGCCTTTGCTTTGTGGCCATTAACAATGATGTATGCTTCGAGGGCTTGGGATTGAGTTCCACTAGGTCCTGCATGGTTTGTGGTAACTGTGACTGATTCCTTCACATGGGGATCATCTTCCTGGGTGTGGTATGTTATCCTCACATTCTGGGATCTCCTGGTTCCGCCAGGGCCTCCATTTCCTCGCTGCTGGATGCTCCTAAGCTTCTTCTTCTCAAAGCAGTTATCGGAGTAGTGTCCATGTTTTCCACAATAGTAACAGTCATTGTCTCTTCTGCGCCGATGCTTTTTTAGCCTGAGATACTCTTTGATGCTGAGAGGTATTGTTGGAGAACCTTGGCTTATTTCACTGGGTGTTATTCTAGGGGCGCTTGGGTGCTTGTTGGGAAACAGCATTAGAGGTTGCATTTCCTTGTAGATTTCCATAGAGTCCTGTAGAGTGGGCAATTGCATCTCGCTTTTCCGCTATCTCTACTAGCTGATCAAAGGAGGTATCTGAAGTGATGTGTGGCTTCACCTCTCGCTTGAGTTAGATATCCATGGCATCTAGTAGTCTCTGCTTCGCTGAATAGTCCGAAATTGTTCCTGGGGGGAGACTGTCTCTCAAGGTTTCAAGTCTGATTATAGTATTGGTAATCTGTGCTGTTTTACAGCCGGTAGTTTACTTGACTTGTAGCCACTGTTCATAATGGTATCAGTGGATGTGGAAGGAAGGAAGTAGGCTTCGAATTTCTGTTTGAGTCCAGCAACTGTGTGGTCTCCTTGGGAAGCTTCATATTGGGTAAATTTATCGTGGGCTTTCTCTCTGCAATAGGCTCCATAGTATTGCAGGGCTTCAGGGGTATCATCAGTTATGCCAAAGCTGGCAATGTATCGATGGAATGTGTTGAACCATGAGTTGATTCTCAATGGGTCTCAATCATTTCCTCCTCCTGTGAAGGTAAATGGTGCAGGTTATTTAGGACGATTGTTTCCCTCTGGGGGGACTGACATGGCGATGGGGGCAGGGCTTGGATTGCTTGGTGGACTTGGTGGACTAGGTGGCCTTGGTGTACTAGCTAAATCGTCTGGTGCAGGGCTTGGTTCTCTGGGTTCTCCTGGTAGACTAGGTGGTCTAGGTGGCAAAGCTGGGTGTGCTGCTCCTGGAGTGCACTCTGGACCGGAATCTGATTCTGATTCTGAGCTAGGTTGTTTCTTGGATTGGACTTCTTGGTGGAGCTGGTCTTGGACTTGTTCTTGGATTTGGGCTTGGTCTTGAACTTGGTCTGGAGCTTAGGCTTGGGCGTGGTCTAGTGCTTGGTCTTGGTGTTCTTCTTCACCACTGCTGCTATCTACAGAAGATAGTTCTGAGTCCTCAGATGGTGGTGCTGGTCAGGGTACTGGCGCTTGACTTTGGGGTCCTAAGGAGGATGCTACCGATCCTCTAGTGAAGTGCCTTCTGGTATCTCTTGGAAGGGAAATGGTTGTTACCTAGGGTGAGCTGGTCTCGCCAGGAGTCCGCTCAAGGCCTTCTTAAAAACATGGAGGTGTACTAGTACTGCAGGGTCAAGGTAGGTGAAGGGTGATCAGTCCTCTGCCGAAGATCAAAGGTATACTTGAGTCTAGGGCAAAAAAATGTGACCTACTCCCAAGTATCTCAAGAATCCCAAAGGGACTCTCAAGATACTATAAGGATAGGAGGAGAAGGGTCGAGGGATAGGTCTTCAATAGACAAGGTAAAAGGTATGGAACTAATAGAGTGACCATTCAACTTGTAGTATTAAAGATGATAGTTCTGTGAGGTTTGAGAGTCCGAATCTTTAAGGGATTGCAGGCTCTTTAAATACAAAAGATTGTAGCTAGAAAAACTAAACAAAAGTACAAACATCCTGTCCAACAACATGCTAACAGAGGAAGTATAACAAGGTAACCATATTCCAAAAACAGAGGGTTAAAAGCGACAGGATAGAGCTAACAAAATTAAGTAATGGAATCAAAACAGGAAGGAACAAAAGATCGCTACTACTATACAAATCCAGACGGTATAGCAGGAGGATAGCGATACCCAAATGGGTAGAAGCAAGGAAGGGTAGTGATAATCGAAAAAAGGAAAGAATAACCAGTTAGGAATTAATAACCAAGTAGGAAGGGACAACCAAATAGTAGCGCTTATCATGTATAAACCCAAATAAGTAATAACCATGGTCAAGTCAGTTGTAATAGTAGAAACATAATAGGATTATGTTACAATAGTGACCTTTTACCAGTCATCTATCATGTGTTATCTTACAGTTTATTTCGCTCACACCACTTCAGATTAGGCATACTTTTGGGAATTCCTTGGTAGTTTTTCAGGGTCAACCATGTTCACACTTATGTTTCTTATGTTTTCCTTATTTTATTACTGAGTACAAGGAGGATACGCACCTAGATAAATAGCTGGTTGCCACCTACTTTGTTTTAGTCAATTAAGGACATGAACCACTATCAATCTACCTTCATACTACAATACTCCTCACACAAGAGTGCACATAGTATACTCTTAATACTGTATTCAATTTTTATACTCAAGCTATAAGATTGTGCCAATACACATAATTTAAACAGGTTATCAGCACGGTACATCCCTAGCTATGCGACTTACACTTACATTCTATCCTCTTTCACCACGAAGAAAAATTCCATCCGAAACGAAACAAACAAATTTCACTGAAAATATTTCATCTAACATCGAAATGTTTTCGTCGAATGGAAACACGAACCGAAACATCAGTCGAAACCAACAATTCTTGGCATATCGATACGAACAAGTCTTGGTGCTCCTCGCTAAAGTCCGAGTTTTCCTCGGTCAATAAATCCGAGTTCTTACGGAAAGTGCAATTTTCTAGCTGCAACCACCAGCAAGTGCAAAGCATAGTACCGGTACTTAGCAATCAAATTCACTTTGCCTTTTGCAAGCAAAAATGGCTATGGCAGACACCACCGTTCCTCCTCCAGAAACTCCTGCACCAAACCCCAGATCTTATGCCAACAACTCCAAACGTAGTTGGGCACCCAGTTACAAATTGAGCTCCATCCAAAAGCTAACTGGCCCTGATAACTACTAGACCTGGCGAGATATCTCGGAATATGTCCTTCCTTTATATAATTGCGGGGACATAGTAATGGAAAAGGAAACTCTACCGCAGGAAGAACAGGACGAGGATGGAAATTAATAATTCTGAGAGATTAAATGAATTTCGTGATCGCTACTAATGGGCCACAGCCTACTTCCTTTAAACGATTGACCCCAATGGCTTATTTTGTTAGCCACCCACAAAACACCTCCTGCCATCTGGAAAGCGTTCCAAGCCAAATTTGCAAGAGAAAATACCTCCTACTTCTTCGAACAACTCAATGCTGTCCTCAATACCAAGTACGATACCTCTGCACCTATTGCATAATGGACCGATAGCTGTGATGACCGCGTGGATCCCGCGATCCGGTGCAGTGGTGGACATCCGAACGAGATATAACCGTACCAGAGCTACCGTGAGGCGAGCTCGTGCGAAGACTGGAGCAAAGTGTGCGATAGGAAACCAAAGTAACAATAGTGATCGATTGATTGATGATAGAAAAATATCGGCTGAAAGGAACGCAGCTTAGACTTAGTACAGATTGTGTCCGTCGCGCACAAATACCTGATAACCCAGTCACCCTGGTGGTTACAGCTCCACTCTCTTCTGTATGCCCTAACATGATATACCACGATGGGGTTACTCCAACACTCCCCCTAATCCCATCCTACATCCATGATGAAAAAGAAAAAATTTAAATAAAAATAAAAAAACAATAAAAATAAATCAAACAAAACTTTTGTGACAAGTAGGTAAAACAAACATCTCCGCCTCCGTAAGCATAACATCCATATACATAAGGTAGATAGAAATAACATCTCAATAAAAGCTTGGTGTTTTCCCCGCTCTAGTCCTTTCGTGAGCCTATCTGCGACCATCACGTTGGTCCTGATATAAGAGATCTCCACATCTCCGCTGCTCACTAATTCCTGAAGCCAGAAGAACTTCACACCCACATGCCGGGTTGAGGCTTGAATTGCCCGTTCCTCATGCTAGCTACACATGCTTGGTTATCGTTAAACATAGATACAAGGGGTACTTCTCCAAACTCTCTTTCACTTTCGCTTTCATTTCTATGAAGTTCCGCCTGAAACATTTGTAGCCATATTGCTTCCTCCACTCCCATGGCTGTTGCGTTAAACTCAGCATCTGCGGTCGATTTTGCCTCAATGTTCTCCCTCTGAACTTCCAGTGAATAATTGTTCTGTATAGATTGACGAAAACGAATACACTCGTAGATCTCATGCCGTCAATTTCTCCAGCGAAATCGGTATCCGCGTAGACTACAATTGGTGCATCCTCGGAGCTTCTGCTCTCTCCCCCAGTGACCCACTTGCTATTCCTTCCAAGACATATGCATGGTGTGTGCGTTTGTAGTAGATAACGTAGGATTCGCTTTACGGCAGTCCAGTGTTGCTGGTAGGAATCAGACGAGAAACACACAACTATTGCGCTCGCTTAGGCAATATCTGGCCTTGTCGTTGTTGCTGCAAAGGTAAGGCATCCGACCGCCTCCTGGTATATATGCATTTCAACTTTCTCCTTTTCAAAAGTCGATCGTGAAGTTTGCACTTGGGGTCCTTGGGCGCCGCAGTCCGTTTGCAATTCTCCATCTTGAACCATTAAAGAACTTTCTCAAGGGGTGCTCCTTGGCTTAGGTAGATCTTTTATTCTGCTCGGTTTCACTCCACCAGCATACTTAGTAAAAATTTCACATTTCCCAGATCCTTTATCGTAAACGTCTTGCTCATCGCCGTCTTCATCCACTTGACTTCTTCCCTACTTCCTATAAGTAGCATATCGTCAACCCATATGATAATAGTTGCTCTGCAGTCCATGGTATAGATGCCAGCTTCGTATCTGGAACTCTTCATTCCTAGTTCATCCTACAGATGAGACTCAAGCGTATTGTACCAGTTACTTCCCGCTTGCTTCAGCCCATAGAGACTTTTCTTCAGCTGAACTACCACATTCGCTATTGCTGTCCCACTCTTGTCACCATTATATTCCTTGTAGACTACTATCCTTCCTTCACTGGAAATTCCAAATTCCTTTGGCAGCTGTAAATGGATCATAACTTGTATCTCACTCTCGAGAATTGCAGTAACGATATCGAGCTGTACGATATCCTTATCCTCTGCGGCGGCGTTCGATAAAACTATTCGCATCGCGTGGAACGAAATCGTGGGGCTAGATGTTTCAATAAAGTCTACGCCAGGGCGCTCTCTGAATCCATGGACAACTAGACTTGCTTTGTAGTGTGCAACCTGTCGGTCTTCTCACAATTTTTCTTGTAAAACCATACGTGAGGATATTGTCCCTAGACTTTCCATCTCTCCCCCGCCGGGGACGATTAGCCACATATCGTGCTCTTCTAGCGACTCTATTTCAGAGTTGATAGCGTCGATCCACTCCTTCTTCTGCTCACTCTTGAGGGCTGCAGAATTCGAGGTTGGTCCGTCGGCGAACATAAATCCATAGTCAATTCCCAAATTGGCTGGATCCGCTTCTCCTCCTTTTCGGTTACTTCTTTGGCTTTTACTCTGCCCCCAAACTACACTCTCTCCTGATTCACTCTCTTCTCTTCCTTGTGCCCTTCTCCTCATGGGTCCTTCTCAAATGTTCAAACAGGGGCCGATTGTGATAATATTCTGCATCTCCGTATCGTTACACTTCCCAAACTTTCTGTTGGTGTTGCTTGCCTCTTACTAGCGGACGGGCCTGCTGCTTCGGTAGCTGCCTCGGGTGGTGGTGGTGGTGGTGGTGCTAGTATTTTTCCCCTTCAACTTCAGAGGAGTGGGAGGAATCTATTTCATTTTTCGCCTCGTGCGCAAATGGGAGAAAAATCTTATGATCTTCTGGTTTGAAGTATAACGTATTCTCATGGAAAATTAAGTCTCGCGATGTGATCAGCTTCTTGGTCATGGGGTTGTAGAGTCAGTATTGTTTTGCTGTTTGTGTATATCCGTCAAACATTACCTTCTCTGCCTTGGGACTCCATTTTTTTTCTGTATGTTTCGCTGGGTGCACAAAAGTGTATGCAATACACCCCCACACCCGGAGGTGTTTGACACTTGGTTTCGATCCATACCATACCTTGTAGGGTCTTGAGTCCTTATTGTAAGTCCCTTTCGTGAGTGAAATATTTTTCAGGTAGCCGGTTGCTAGAAGTGCCTTGGGCCAGGAGCTTTTAGCTACTCTGGCGTGATGCATTAATGCGATGGCTCTCCCCACTAGAACTCTGTTGCTGTTCTCTACTACACCATCTCCCTGCGGCTTGTACAGCACAGCAACTTGCTATTCGATCCCACATCTTTTCAATTCACTCTGGAATTAACAGCTGGAATATTCGCCACCTCCGTCCGTTCTAATAGCTTTTATCAGATAGCCTTAACCTCTATTGCTGTAAAACTTTTCCACCACGGCTTTGGAATCTTGAAAATGGCTAGAGGCTTCGCTCTTGGATTGCAGGAAATGGATAGTGGTAAACTTTGAAAAATCGTCCACGAGAAGCATAAAATATCAACATCCAAGGAGCGATTGGTTCTGCATCGCACCACACAGATCTGTGTGAACTAGTTCCAGAGCTGCTTTTGTCTTTTAATCTGATGGTTTAAATGGTGTGCGTGTCATTTTTCCCACAAGACAGGCTGTACATCGATTTTCTGGACTGTTCGCCAGCAAACATGGCATTCCTTTCATGACTTCCGCATTGCTCATCTTCATTACTGCTGGTATATGAAGATGTCCAAGCCTGTGGTGCTAGAACGTCATCATCGAGTTGTCTTTCTTCGATATCAGCAGTCTTTAGTCGTGACTGCACTTCTTCTGCACCATCTTGTAGAGTTTGTCGTACTTCTCTGCAACAGCGATCAAGATGCTATCTCGATAAAACTCTGCCATGTCATTCGTAAAGGCAATTTTGATTCCTTTCTTCGTTAACTGACTTACTGAGATGAGACCTGATTCCCTCGTACTGGGAACATGGAGTACTTCAGTCAAAAATAGTCGTCTTTGCCCACCGGTTAGTGGCCATATATGCGTCTGGACCATTCCAATCCCAGTAGCAGAGACGAGTTCACCAGTTGCAGTCTTCGTCTGACGCTGGTAGGCAGGTATGGGTACGTAGGTTCCTTTGACGAAAACGTGTCTGTGTCCTGTCATGTGATTGGTACACCCAGAATCCATGACCCACTCCGTATCGTTCGTTGCATCAACTCCACTGAGTTCTCTTTCTACTGTCCTACTTTGATTCTCATACTCTCTGGCTTTTTCTCTCTCTCTCACTCGCTCTCGGTTGAGTGGTGGTTTTGTTGCCGTCTCTTCTTCACTCAGCAAAACTTAATCTCCAACAATATTCGCATGATCTCTCCTTTCAGACCTTCGTCCAGAGCCTTGTATTCCTGGATTGGCTCCGCCTTTGTACCGGTTCTCTCCTCTTCCTTGCCAGCAGTCTGTTTTCTGGTGTCCTTTCTTTCCACAATTGTGACACTTTCCAGCAAAAGAGGGGGACTTGGAGCTTTGTCATTTACTCTGCTGCGAGTGGCTGGAATTGGGGTTCTGGCCATGCGATCCACTCGTTTTCGTCTTCCGGTTGCTGGCGAATAGACCTTGTTCTGTGGGTAGGGCCTGGTCTCTACGAAGTTCCACTTCATATGCGGTGAGAAGTAACTTCAGTTTTAGATAACCAGTCATTGTAGTGTGTGACGGAAGAACTCCTTTCGTCACCATAACCCATGTCTTCCACTCCGGCGTCTTTAGCAAGCCTTCTAAGATGTGGAAAATCAGGTTCGCATGTGTTGGGGTTGGTTCACACATTGCGAGTATTTTGCACAGTTCTCGTATGCGGTTAAGGTACGCGAGTACGGTGCCATCATCTATGAGCGTGCCTTCATAGAGTCCTTTGTGCATATGGTTCATGTCAGCCAGTGTTCGTCAGGTAGGTGGCATTTACGTCTTCCCACATCTTCCCTGGGGTCATCCATGTCATGCTATGATAGCCAACAGGGATCGCGTCCGTCATCCCCAAACAGATAGTACTGATTGCTTTCTGAATCCGCCTCCTTTGGGCTTGGTACTTCTCCAACTTCTTCTCATATTCCTTATCTTGTTTGTCCTCTTTAGGCTCCTCCAAAGTCCTCTCATCTCCCATTGTCAGGTCCCACAAACCATCCCGCTAGAGATAGTCTGTCATTATAATCACTCACATCTGCTAGTTAGTCTGGTCAAGCTTCGCAAAGCTTAACTCAACTAGCGCCGATGAACCTTCATGTTCATTCATCATAATCTTCTCTGCCGACGCTGCTGCTCGTTGGAGCCCTACAGTCTAATGCACAGAATAACGGGTAGGATTGATTGGTGAGGGATATCGCCTTTCGCTTAGGGTTATCGAAAAAGACACTTTTTATCGGCTAATGCACAGATTGCGGGTCTCATTACCTAATAGCCCGATAGCTGTGATGACCGTGTAGATACCGCGATCCGGCACAGTGGTAGACTTCTGAGCTAGGTATAACCGCACCAGAGCGACCGTGAGGCGAGCGCGTACGAAGACTGGAGTAAAGTGTGCGATAGTAAAGCTAGCTAACAATTGTGATCGATAGATTGATGATAGAAAAATATCGGAGGAAAGGAACACAGCTTAAGGTTAGTACAGTTTGTGTCTGTCGCGCTCAAACACCTGACAACCCAGTCACCCTGGTGGTGACACCTCCACTCTCATCTATGTGCCCTAACATGATATCCCATGATGGGGTTACTCTATCATTGCAGACCATATCAATAAGTACGATACCTTCTGGAATCGAATACAACACCATTGCTCCTCCTCCTCTGACGATGACCGATATTGTTACGATCCTATGCGGTAAGCTGGTTCTGCAACAGGTAACCACTTCTCTTTGGGTTGGATGAATATGACCGGGCCGTTGTTGTAGTCCGGTATGGGGCGTGGCGCTAATCTCAGCCACCAGGGTAGGAGTACTATTGCAACGAGTAGTACTAGGCAGAGTTCCACTATTGCTCTTAGGCCTATGCCTACGCTGTCATGATAGCTGAACCCTATGGTTCCTATCACACAACGCCAATAGGGACTGGAACGGTAAAGAGGTAACGTAATTGTATAGGAAAGAACTTAGATGGTTGCGTGAAGAGTCCTAACTACAGGTCGCTTAGAGGTCCTTATATAGGCACTCTTCCCTCAACCCTAACCCTGGTCACTCATACCTGTGAGTCACACGACCTCTATGACTCATATTGAGTCATAGTATGAAATCCATCAGGTGACTCCTCTGAGTCAACTGCGCCGTGCGCCAACCAATCATAACTCATATAATAAGTCA
>QFET01002336.1:0-19270 GCA_003316355.1 Tuber calosporum
AGCCATTAAGCAGGAGTAGACGATATTCTCCACCCTTGCGCAGTGCTGAGAATTTCTCAGTGTACTACCCACTTCATGGTTAACTCATCATTGTTGTACCCACTTTCGGAAGTTCCCACAAGGTAATCATCAGGAATTCGGGTAGTTGTGTACCAAGATTCCTGGTGGATGACACCTGGAACAATAACCATAGGTGGGAGTACAACTCCATCCCCACTGATGGTTTCACAAACACTTATGAGCTCACAATTGGTGGAGCTTCCGAGAAATGACTGCCGAGTTGGTTCCCGTGTAATGATCCATTGGTCTCGACCAACACCAATGCGAAATCCCGTTTCGTCGAAGTTGTATGTATCACATCTCAGAATATCGTACTTCTGACAAACTGTACCGTATTTTTCAAACCAGGATTTAATATCATCTGGGCGATGGGCGTGTTTCCGATCGATATTGATGGTAAGTTGCTTGCGAATGAAGTACTGCGGGTGTCGGTTGAGGAATCGCTGGGCCCAATGATCACTTACTACTGGTGCTGGTTCAGAACCAGAATGTGAAAGTTTAAGGACGGCATTGGCACATCCTGTTAGCATTTGAAGCCAAGCACTGGTACCTACGGTATCCAGGCGGTCCAGGTATTGGCATACTGCTAGTTCCTGATCATCGGAGAGCTTATGATTGGCTCCAGGCCTTTCTTGCCGTGACTGACGGCCCTTAAATCGTGCTCATATTCGGGAAACGGGAATCTCATAAGTTCGAGCGACTGCTGCGAGATTTGGATATTCATCTTGAGTGCTCTCAAGTGATCGTTGGGCTGCCTGAATGTGAACTTCAGTATCCTTATATGGCTCTTGTCGCTGACTGGGAAGAGTAAAAGAGGGTGCTGGTGGCATAATTGGTATTGCTGATAGGATCGCTTGATCACAAGAAAGAACCCTCTCGTACAAAAATTATTTTTTAAGACATTTTACAATTTTTTTTTTCTCATTCAGTGCCAAGATCTTAGTCAATAACTCTATTAATAAGATTCTACCCTCTATTAATCTACAATAATATATACTATTAAGCGAGGTTAAACCCTTTATAATACATAAAGCCACAAATTGATGTTGAGCCATAAAGTGCTGTGGTGCCACAAAGTGATGTTGAGCCACAAAGTGATGTTGAGCCACAAAGTGATGTTGAGCCACAAAGTGATGTTGAGCCACAAAGTGATGTTGAGCCACAAAGTGATGTTGAGCTGTCAGGCACTCAGTATGAGTGCCCCCGGTTGTGAGCCTGCGAACATGCAGGGGTTGCGGCCAAACGCCGCAACCTTGGCACGAGTATATAATTCTAGAGAGTAAAATGAAATTATTAAGCTATCCTCAACTAGCATCCTATATTCAACCACCAGCTATTCTACTATAATTTTTTCCTTTACCCCAAATTTCCGTCAGCAGAAAAATTGAATTCAACAAGGAAATTTCATTCGACTAGAAAAATACCTTAAGTTATACTTCTCTTGTAACGTTGTTAGTTTCTTGAGTCGCATGAGTGTCACTCTCACCTATCGTGATGGCCACCACTACAGGTTAGTTCCTGTTTTGTACCATGTTATTTACAATACCCTCAATTTGAATATGCGTTTTGATATTTGATTTACCTTAAATTAGATATTCCCCCATCACCACATATAAAACAAGATTTTGAAAGTAGATTTTACATAACATATTCCTCTTTGGTCAGTATTAATTGCTTGGTCCTAAATGGAATCTCAATTTAATCTGCTAAATATGTTTTGAAATTACTGTTATTTCAAAAAACAGTGTGCTAAAAAGTGCCTTAATATTTGTCAAAAACCACTGCCTATCTATCATTGTCAAAACGGCTTCCTTTCTCTCCTAGCGGTAACTATGAACAACACCACATATCCACAAGACCCGCTATTCATTCCCTCACCACTATGAAAATATATAAGTTGTTCAGGAAAAGGGGAAAAAGAAAAACAAGAATAAAAGAAAAAATTACCAATAACCGGGAAATCAATTTAAGAATACAAACCAATTCACATTCAATTTAGTGTTGCCATCTCCTCTGTACAATCTTCAATCTCTGTGTTAACCCTACTTTCATACATCTACTAATTCTAATTACTATGGTTAGTTCCTTCCAATCCTTCTTGAACAAATTCCCCTAGCTTTTGATCCAATAAGGGTACCTGTTCCAACAGTGCAAGAATCTTTAGTTACATTTGATTTCTCTTTTTCAAGACATTAAAAGGATCTAGGCTTAGTCTAGTTCAAGACTGAGTAATTTTTTAACTTTTCTTTTACTTGGCACTCAAGCTCCTCATATTGGCCAGGTAATATTTTACTTTACTGAACTTGTCTTGATCACATCTTGCCTCAGTTTTCTCTATTCTGTCCTAACGATATCTCAACTCCAATAGTGCAGGTTTTCAGTAGAAGTAAAAGATTATTCATAGGTTGGAATCTTCTTACAGGTACAAGATTCTGCACAGGGCTTTCGCTTCTACTACCTTCCCTTTAGTTGAAGGTGTGCTTCTTGAATTAAAAAGACTTTTGGATTGAAAAATTGAGTTAAATGAACTAACTTGATAAGTTTAGCTTTGTGGATGCCATTCGTTGATAGATGGATGAGGGGATTGCTGGCTGTTTCAAGTCTTTGATTGATTAATTATTTGATGTACCTTGAGGTTTTGAGTCCAGAGGGAATAAGTTAGTTGGCAAAAGTGCATGCAATAAAGAGTCACTACTGTATTAAGGTCACTATTGCTGGTGAGAGATTTCCTTTATAGTAAGGTGATTTGAACTAGTTCTTGATCAGCAGGTAAGGATAAAGCTTGAAATGAGAAAACTATATTGTTTCAAAGTGTACTTACTTTTAGATTGAAGTCTGTCAGATCATAATAGATCAAGTTGGTATTGATATGTTTAACCAGATTATAAGAGGTAACCATTTTGAGTGTAGTATATCAGGCGATTGGATATATGCCAGTTGTTAAAAGGCTAACCTAATATTTTGTAATGAAAAGGCAGTTTCCTTTGCTTGCGATAGAAATTCCAACATGTTGCCCTTTGTTCCACTTTAGGATTTATAGCAAAATTCCCATTCCTGGCTTAAGTCATCTTAGTTCTTGTTTTGCCTAAAGATGCCAATATCAGCTGGTTGTAGGAGATTACTACTATGTGGAGGTACCAAAAATGCGATAATTTGTTGATTGATACAAGACTGTGAGTATATATATGATACATGACATTCAGGACTCTTAAATATGAGTATCTGATATTTCTCCTTAGCTTTCCTTCTAGTACAACTCTCGGTAGCCAAGTGATGTTGCAATTACCCAAATTCCATTTCCTTGTTACTACATCTATTTGGTGAAAAGCTATACAGAATCCCTGTAGGAAAAATTAATAATGCATCATTCCACTCAACATCAAAACCCTCTGTCTTGAACACAGTTACTTGAGTCAAATTTCCTCCATCAGCACAAATACCTTAAATCATGGTCGCTATTCTTTGTTTACCATCAGCTTCTCTGTTAGTAGCTAACAAGTATTTTTCCAAATATATTCATAATAAAAGATCATCAAGTACTATTAAGCCATAATTCTCTAACATTAACTACCACCTTTTGAGAATTTGTAACACCCAATAGAAACATAATTTCTTCAAAATTGCATACAATCTCAGGCTATACATTATAGATATTTATATGTTCTGTTAACTATTATATATATAATTAGATTCAGACCTCATATAATACTAGAATAGGGTAATAACTTATATGAACAAAGTAGATCTTAAGTACTGTGCAATTATAAGCTTGAAAGGCATGGCAAGTTTCTATCTGTTGGCTAAAGGCACTCCATGGTTGTTAATCCCTTTTGATAAAATTATAAATACAATAGTTTCCATGAGTTCCTGTATGTTCCACTAATTACAGTTAGCTGTGAGATACAAGTATCTCCTCTACTACTCCATAATGTGCAGGCTGAAGCCACAAACTCAACTAACTCCCCCCATCCCAAACTGCTTTCCCTTCAGCTACTGTCTACTTGCATTTCTTTTAGATATCTTTATTTTTTCCTTTGATAACCATTAATTGCATAATACAGGGTCAAAAATATGTTACCACTTGCTTGGACAATCATCTTTTTGTTTCGCTCATGCCCATCATGTCTATCTCCCTCCTTTGACATTATTTGGATCTATTTTTCTTCAAGATAAAAAAGTTCCTTAATGTCTTCAAGGCTTTGAAGGAACCAACCTTGTAAAATAGGATATTATGCGAAGGGGATCGGAGATGAGTTTTGTTTGTATTAAATCTAGTTACAGTAGAGTTAATTCAAATTTCTACCTATGGTATCATAGCGGTTTCGAAATCTGGTAACTATCTGTAGAGCTCAAATACCAGTAGATATGTCACAAAATTACTTTGCTAACATCATGCAGATCTTAAAAGGGAAATCTAGAGAAATGGGATAAAGGTTAAGGTAGAAATGTTCAGAGTAGTTGCAAGTACAATTAGAATTCAGATCTGAGTCTTGATAAGATTTATCAAAGATGACTACTATAGTAGACAGAGCTGTGTATGAATACTGATAGTATAAAAGAAGTGACTTCACAAATACCTTCATCGATCAAATCTCCCTGTCTATTCAAACTTTGTGTTCAATGGAAGAAATCATGTAGTATACTACCCTAATGTGGATAGGCCAGTACAATTCTTCTTAAAGAGAAATTCCCTTTTCTGAAGATTAGTGCTAAAGGGCTCTGGTAATAGGACGAACCAAAGGATGAGTCAGAAAAGAGGACCAATCACTTGCCCTTCCAAGTCGGGCAAAACGTAGCTATTGCTACTTTGCTAGGAAATATGGAATTAGCACTCTGGGAAATTACAGCTTTAACAAATGTGCCTCTCTCGACCTGCTCAGGTATTATTCGGCTCCCACAACATTCATACCCGTCACTCGCATTCTTGATCCTTGCTCATTGGAAAATCTGCTCTCTGCTCCCCCCTCCCAAAAGGGACAAAATGCAGTTTCCACAGTGGAGCAATAATTGCCTGATATTGCCCTCACCCTACAGGATTCCTCACACCGCAGGAGGTCTTTAGAGGAGCTTATTACAGAATGAAGATTGTCTCTTAGCTGGAACACTCTATCCAAGAGCCTTGCTGCAGATGGAATTCACTGTTGCCGGCCTACCAAGAAACTCTGTCTGACTTTGAAGGCCAAGGCTGCTAGACTAGAATGGGCTTTAAGGTATCAGTACTTCAATTTTGGTAATATTTTAGTTACAGATGAGTCGTATTTTGTGGCAAGTATACTGTAGTCCTTTAGGACAATGGGACTTTTAAGACAGGGTGGAGAGGAGTACTTGCCTCAGACCCTTGGTAGACGATTTCCTATAGGGACTGCAGTGATATTTTGGAAGGGAATCATGTCCGGTTGCGATTGTGCTCACCTGCCTTACTACCTTTTCCCATCCACGATTGAGACACATGCCCAATGACAGACATCACATATTCACATACAACCAGAGTTTCAGAGTGATCCCGCTGCCTACTATTACTTTACTAGGGTGGGTGAAACTCATACTGTTCCAGTTCACAAAACATGTAGTTTAAAAAAAGAAGAAGCCGTAGACTGGTATGTTTACAGCGAGCAATTTCTTCTCTTAAATGTCTTTCTGTTCCTCTTTCAACAAATTACCATACGACAGGAACCTTTCTACTTTAGTGAAGATGGTACTCCATCTTATACCAAGGACTACAATACAATGTTCCTGAAGTATTGGACTGTGGCTTTGAAAGAATTACTCTGTGCCCTTGCTCCCCAGAATTCAGTAGGTTAGGCGCTATATTAAGGATATTGTCAAGACAAGAATTTGTTGGAACTATGGTTATCCGGCAATATGAGAGATTGTAGTTGTAATGTGGAAAGCCCATTCTGTGCAGTATGTCTATGGACTAATAACCTCCATGCCACGCTGGATCGCTGCCGTTATAGAATCTAGGGGTGTGAACGAATATCCTGGGTAGTAGGAGATGGCAGCAGAATTTATGTATGTATCCCAACCACCCTGAGTATAACCTGGGATCCACATATACAGCTGGGAACTATGTGGAATAGGATGACAACTAGTAGGGGCACGATCTTGGCAGAGGGAAACTAATTAAAATATTTTTTAGACAAGCATGGTGGGAATAGGGTAGGAGTGGGCAAAATTGGATACACAGTGAGAGCTCGGTGAAATCCGGAGAAAATAGGATGCAACAGGACCAAGTGTCTTTTTGTTTTGGCTTCACTTTACTTCTCATATTCATTTTCATTTCCTTCTAAACTCTTTTCAACTGTTTCCAAGTATGGTCAGCTTGTCAGTTGGTCAAAGTTCTCATTTTCCTTTCTCCACAGCTACCTCAGCCAGTATTCCGAGTTGCCCTCTAGGTAGAACTCATAGCTAAAAGTAGGAAAGTGGGTAGCTACTATTTGAACCTTTTTGAAATTCTCTCCTGGGACTGGCGTTCCTATTAGCGCTCAATTCCGAATACACGATGACACTACAAGTAGTTCTATGGTGCTTGGACCTTATGCCATCATTCATCATGTCATAGTTTAACCATTTGTTGAGGTCATTAACCCCATTATAGGTCAAGTTTCGTTTCAGGGTTAACCGCACGTCCCTTTTCTGCAGCCACTCTCGCGACTCGGGAATCTCGCAACGCCGGAAGAGACGGTATATTTACTTAAGCTGTCGGTCATTAAGGAGGAGTTCCCATGGTTGCAAGCGAACGAGCAAACCGGGGTTATGGCAACTAGCCACAACCTTCACTCGAGTATGGTACCATACCAGTAGTATCATAAGAGAAAGGCAGAGGGGAAAGGCAACTGAGAACTAGCATTATTCGTATGATACAAATTCGGGGCATTGATGGTTTGTGTAGGAGTGTATTATTCTAGGTTGTGGGTTTCCCAAAGGTAGACTGCATATCCTCCTGGCTAGATGTTTGCCCTACCTACCACTTCACTCTCAAGGAAAAGTGACGGCTTATCATAATATGATACCATCAACCGACCATCCACTCCTAGTACACCACAAAAGAACCCTCAATCTCATAATAGATATTCCCACGAATTGCGTAACCATCCAGCTCCAACTTCCTGTAGAGGAATACCCCGGAAAACCGCTTTCCCTACGATAATCCAATTTAACCCCAAAAAGTGCACCACCAAGCTACACCACAAGTATCATATTACTTCACACGGTTGTTTTCTGTGGCCTCTCTGGCGGGTCGAAATTCAAACCACACAGCAACTTTTGGCACCATATCGCGCGTCAAAAACCGGCACACCCTCTGCTTGAATTTGGTACGGAGTCTTGCCTTCCGGGGTCATATCATAAACAATCCTTACTCTGGTGAGCTCAGCAAATCCTGTGCTCCGGTGGCCTGTACGGCACGCCTAGGATTTCGAAAATATTCTCTTCCGACTTGCCCTCCACCAGGACGCCGTCTGTGAATTTTGTTCTGTCCCTTCCGCGCAAAACGTCTTTGTACAGTCCACTCTGGTTGAGTCTGAAACCCTTTTTAGAGGCTAAGAGGCGGAGGGACCTGTTGAAGATGTCGTTCCCAGTGAAGTATAGTAAGGCCGCACCACGCTGTGTCCAGGGAACTACTAGGAAGTCTATTCGACGCCAGGGCCCTGACGAGACTTTTGATGCGCCATGCCATTTTGTGCCGTTATCTGAGCCTCTGGGGATTGTGACTACGAAAAGTTATTGACTACTCTTTGGTGGATAAATTGTCGTGAAGGAAACATACGGGAATATTGCAAGAAGCCAATTTCGAAGAGCTTTCCGACGAGTGCGCGGAGAATCTCTGTTCAATGGTCAGCCTACAGTAAGAGCCAAATACTGGGGGATGACATACTGGTAATTGCATGCGCCTCTACACCCTCTTTGGTAATCATGATGTCAATCTACGCCAATCAATTAACCAATCACTCGCGCTACTGATGGCTCAACAAAAATCTCACGTCGCCACAGTCCTCAGCACCCCGCCTATACGATCCTAGAATCTCAAGCTTTAGTTCCGCATCCATTTCGCGGGCAGCACGCATGACAATGTCACCGTGCTGCTTCACCTCATCCCGTGGGATGCGTTGCTGAAAATCTTCGTAGTGCTCAACGCCAATTTGTTGAGATGAAGTGAGTCGCACATAAGCCTTTACGTCATCGAGAGTTTTATACCCCGCGTCTACCCATTTCTGAGCCCTTACTCCACTGTTGGAAGGTGTGTTAGCAGGTGGGGTTGTCTGGTGGGCCATTAGTGTTGTTCACCCTACGCCGTAAATACCAAGGAATAGCCTCAATGCCTCATCTTCAGGGTCCATCCTTGTGTAATCAAGTCTTCGGAGGCGATCGGTTCGGACTAGCAAAGGTTAGAATCAGGGGACGGTTGTGCAGAGAGCAGAGCAATCACCTATTTCTTCAATTTTTATGGCTATTCTGTCGCCAATTCCGGGGAGCCTAATCGATGAGTACAGATCTCAAGTAGGATTTTGAAGATGGCATACTCTCGAGCTTCATTGGCAAATCTAATCTTATGGTTTTGTTTCCTCAAAGTAGCTATAGCCTTCCTGTACCCCAAAGACCTCCAAGTATCTTTTAACATTTCATAATAACGCTGCATCTCCGATAACTATTCATCATCGCCATTAGCAAATACTTGAGTGAATTTTCCGCTCCAAATCTCACAATCTCAATAGTCCGCCGATTAGGGTTACCCTCCGTCTGATTCACATCATTTTTCTGCAGGCACTGGAACGCCCCTAGATAGCGTTCAGGTTTATCGCTCTTTCCTTTAGCTTTTCGCCTTTTAGCCAGCTCCAGCGAACCCTGCTCGTCATCTGTCGTCCCTATCTCCCCCATGCTCTTCGACTCCTCATCTTCGTCTTCCAGGGGCTTCAAGCCATCAGCCGTTTTCCCGCGAGTGACATATCATGTTCTTACCAAAGAGCCTGCTTTCTTTGCCTCATCAATCATGATGTCTAGATCGTCTCTTGGAGCCGTTTCTTCGGGCGCGGGCGAGGCCACATAGTCGGTACGTGTGGGTACCGGGACATCAATTTCGAAAGGCAGCGAGTTCGAGAGGCTAGAAGGCGGGTGCGTAGAGGTTTGAGTGCTGCATATAAGTTAGGAAGGCTGTAATCCTTATTTTTAAAAGTGGGTGCCTGAGCTAACCTCTCTGGGGGCTTCTTCCGCCGGGAAGGCTTTACTTGAAGACTTTGTGGTGATGAAGGTATTTCGCCTATAGGATGAAGTGGGGCTGGAGCCTCAGGTGGTGACGGGGGTGCGCGACCGTGGATCCCGTAAATATTCCGGGTATGATCAAGAATACGACCATGATGTAGGCAGTCTCCTGTATACGCTTGATTCACAACGATGATGTTTTCCTACAAGGAGGTTGCGGTTCAGAAACTTGCAAGATCAAAGGAAATCAGAATATTAATTACTGGCAACTTCTCAAGTTTTAGATAATTGAGGACATCAAGATATTTGAAATAGCTTTCGACGATGACATGAGTGATAACTTGTGTTCCTAAAGCATCAGCCTGACCCATGCCATTTAAGAGTAAATCGAGGAGCATGCTGAGTTATTCGTAATAAGATAATTAATATACATACACTGATCATTCCATTCATTTATGCAAAAAGCCCCAAATTCAGTAGCTTTCCGAACTCGCATCTTCCTTGCAGGATGCTTAATGTCGTTTGGAATAAAGTCTACAAATCGTAAGTAATTCTGCCTATGCGTAAGTAGGATCTTTGCTTTTTTCCCACAGAAGACAAGCTCTGAAAAAATGAGCTGAGAGCCTTTGGCTGTTGGTTCGTAGGCGGCCTTCGAGGAGTGTTTTCGTTTTGTGGAACCCCTTGATTCTACGACGGATATCCTTGAGGATTCAGGAGGGGCTGTAGGCGCTGGAGTACGCATCGATGACACATCAGGCAAAGGCGATGACGAGCGAGCGATAGGAGCGGTAGGCCTAGAAGAAGAGGCCACAGCAAACGTTGAGGATGCGAGAAGAGGGGGAGGACGAGATGCCTCGGGTTGAACCGAGGAAACAACGACAGTAGGAGTCGAGGGCGTAGGCACAAGTTTAATCGGCATGGTGAAAGGGTGAAGATTTTGGGCGGGCAGAGAAAGAGACCTGGAAACGGCAGCCCTTGAACTAGAAAGAGGCCTCACACTAGACACAGCGGCTGTGCAAGCGCGACCGAATTTAGGTAAGGCTCGGGGATTCCTGACAGCAGGATCTTTTGTCACTGTCAATAGTGTAGAAACTAGGTTATCTTCGTACAGGTCGTCATCCTCCACAATTGAATCAAGGGAATAGAGGTCCTCGAAAAAACGATTCTTCTCTTTAAAGGATTCATCCTTAATCATGTTGATTCGGTCGATAGTGGGAAATGAAGGGTCATATATAGGCAATCAAAGAGTGAAATAAGGGTACGATAGGAGTCAAAGAGTGAACAAACAAGAGAGGGGCGATATGGAAAATGTGGGGGATGAAATGTTCACTCTAAGGGTGCGTGTAGTTGCAACGGGGAAACCTTGCTAATGATCACAATAATAGAGTTTTGAGGAGAAAACCTATTCTATACCAGCCGATCTCGGGCCCTCCCTACAGAATACCAGCAATGTTTTTTTTATCCCAGCAAAAGCGCAAGGTTTCTCTTCTCCCACTGATTCACCATGCCAAACAAGGTAATAAGCATGGTCTCAACACACCTTGGCAGTATGCCTACCCTAGCATTCGCCTAAAAGGGTAATTCTTAAGTGACCCAGGACATCTTTTTTTTTTTGCCCTTTTGTGTCAAATAAAATTCCTAAAAACTTAGCAGCCTTTCTAGTATATTTTGGAAAAATATTTAGAATTTTTAATAATTTTTTTAAGAGTGTTTTCTTGCTTGGAAGCTGAAATATTATTTTCTTGGTAGTGAGTGAAACCTTGTGTTTTTTTGCTGGCATAAAAAAATGTTGCTGGTATTCTATAGGGAGGGCTCAAGATCGGCTGGTACAAGTATACAGAATAGGTTTTCTCGAGTTTTGAGGGAAAACAGTACCGTATTTTGTGATAAAGTACGGTAACGTGTTGGGTTCACAAAAATGAACCACACTCAAGTTGTCATAATGAGGTCAGAATGAAGGTATCTGAAATAACGTAGGGCGCGTTTTGTCATTCATGATAAGTGGAAGTATAGGGTAGAGAATCAGGATTGCGGCTGTAGGGTTACGCTACCATTTTTTTTTTTCCACGATTGAAATGTTTTTGAGGCTGGTAATTAGAATAGGGGTGTCCGTAGCGAGACAGAGCCTGGAACGAGGTGTGGCGGGAAGGGTGTGGCGTGAAGGGGGTTGAGTAATGGTGGTGGGAAAGTGATAAACGATAGTAAGAAGTGCTGAGACCAGTACGTGTGCATCAATATTTAGAGTTAGAGGCATTGTTGGGTCCTTGGTTGCTGCTATGCGACACAAAAACAGTGCCAATGTTTCGGCAACTTCGAAAGTCGAGAAGCAACTTTAAAGTTGGACCGTATTGAATTATGTGTATTGGCACGATCTTATTACAAAAAATACAACACAGTAGGAAGAGTATACTATGTGTACACTTATATAAGGAATATTGTGTTATGAAGGTAGATTGGTAGAAGTTTTTCCTTTTTGAGTACAGTTGGCAGTAAACTACAATGTATACAGGTGTATATCCAACATGTAACATATAAGAAAAAGAGAAAAACAATATAAGATATATATTTGTAAACATGTTTGACCCTGAAAAAGTGCCAAGGAAATCCCAATAAAAATAGATAATTCAAAGAGGTATGCAGGAACTTTCCATAAAGAAACACAAGACATATAACCAGCAAAATGTCAATGTATATGTGTAAAAGTAACTGAAATCTAGTAAATGTCAGATATGAAATAGCCCCAGAAATCTCCAATCACCTTCTTGAAGTATCAAATCAATATCTAGAATTAAATCTTCTGCAGTATTAATGTCCATAGTTTATAAGAAAACTAAAATTTATCAATTAGAGAAATATAGTATACTTTCATAAGAAAAATACATATTAAGCAAATATGGAAAATTTTCAATAATATCTCCTATTACCTAATGCCTGACTTTCTGAACATCTGCACCTATACTGATTTCAAATATTTTTCTTTGATAGATCATCCAGGTTCTCGGAAAATGCAACATTGAAGTTACTAAGTGACCCATAATCAATTCCCCAGTGAATTTTGGGGAAGTTATATTGATATATTTAGTACAGTGATCAACTTGAATTGTTTGTTCCCTGGAAATTGCACAGATATTATATTCATCTAAAGTGATAAGTAAAGTAATGCGAAAGTCACTGCGACCTCCGATGAACTATTCGATCATCTTACTGATACTGACAAAGCTCTATGTCCTGCTTCAATTATTGAAGTCACAACAGATTGAAGTTGCTTTAGCCACATGGACATACATGCATTGATGAAGAGTTGAATGTATCCAGAAAATCAATCCATGATATTAAGTCATGCAGCAGGTTCAGTATCAACAGATCTATTCATAGCCTTTTTTGTTTTATATAGGTAGACGAGACCAAGGTATTTGTACTATTAATATACTAGAAAACATCTTTCGTACAATAGATTTGTGAAACACTATGGCAGGGAGAAAATTGGGAAAGAAATTTGAGATTATATACTAGGTTGGGTCTTGAATCAGCTGTCAAGTATATAAGAGAGCATGTTATCAATTAGTATACGGAGGGATCTGGCACCAGTTCATTTCGAGTATTGCTTTGTAGTTTAATGCCTTGAAGTATAGGTGAAGAGACCTTATATGAGTTTTGCATCGAGTGTTTCTCGAGGACTGACTTAACAGTGCCACGGATGCAGTGTGTGGCAGTAATCCGCCCATGTTCGTATGCTCACAACCATGGGCACTCCTCCACAGTCCCGAACAACCCAACACAATTTTGTTGCTGAATACAACTTTGTGCCTTCATCAGCTAAAACAAATCCTAGCTTGAAGGCAAAGCTTTGCCGCTAGACATGTAGCGTCCTTGTCAGGACGGAATTGTTCTACTTTCTTCGTTTTGATGCATCCCCCTCTTCTGGGAGGGTACTTTTGATTACCTTACGTCTTATGCATTACACTATTATTATTCCATCCTTGCTCAGCCAGCGGTTCTGATACGAATATATTTCCTCTTAACACTGCCTAAACTAGCTCCGGGCATGTCCTCTCTATCCGGCGTGTCAAACAGCATATCACCATCCTTCCCACTCAAATTCTCACACATTCTTCATGCAAGCGACCCAAATTCGGCAGTGGGCATCCATTATTTGCGAGACTTTTGAACATTGATAGAGGTAATCTCGCGGGATGCACATATTTTCCGACGCCCTTATGGCGACCCCCGCTGTGCACATTAGCTGGAAATGTCTTTTCAACAGCCTTCCTCAATTCTCTCGGCTTTCTTGAAAGACTGCTCAAAGGAACGAATTTAGCTGAAGTGTACGCCGGAGGTCAGCATATCAGTGATGGGTGATTCGCAGATCCTCCTCACAAGTATTCTCACAGAATAGATCCATGATCTAGCTCGCGGGGATGCTACCAAACAAATCCATGGTGCACCCAAATTTTGTAGACTATTTTAGGTTTTGTCCAACCAGCATATTGTCCTGAGACTGCCTGATTTCGATTGAACCAATCACAGCTAAACCCATGAGTGTATGTATATTTTCTTATATTTGTATATATAATATGTACGTAAAATAATTCAATATATTTCGTTAAACTGGCCAAAATCAATAAGATGATATATGATCGATTGTCTTAAACCAACGAGGACCAAAGGATCTAGCTCTAAGACTGTCTCTATATCGACTATCCGCCTAGCTTGGCCAGCAGACCGCTGGCATATACGTATATCTCCGCTTATGATGTGAAATCTCCAACAATTCACTGATCAAGCAATAGACCCAATCCCTGGTGACAGCCCATTTAGCTTCCCTGCGGATGTTTCTTAACCTATAAAGTCCTAATAATCACACCACCGACCTCCCATGTAGATTCCCACAGTGGTCCTCAGTGCCAACCTGGATCCATACTCAATCATTCCTGGGTAAGCATGCTGGAAGGCCTTAGCCCTAGTACATGGGGCCTGATGAATCTGAAATACATCGGGTTCTTGAAAGTCCGCCACTTGAATCACAAGCAAGGTAAAGCATACTACTAGAAGTATTCCCAGGTCTGCGGACCATTTAGGTAGCTGCCCTCGATATCTGATGTCTGCTGGACATAGCGCACCATCTTCTCTATCATCTCGGAATAACGGATTCCAAGGACTCTGCTAAGTTGAAGAAGTGTCTTTGTATCCATTGCATGGCCTCCAAGAACTCGCCAAGGTACGCTGGGGCTCAAGTAAGACAACAGCTCCGACCTGACGTTTCTCCTCCTACTCTCCACTTCAGCCTTGATATCTGTTTCTAATGTCTGCAATTCCATTCCCAGAGGATGCTGGCGGCCATATTGCCACAAGATCTGCCGGTTTACTGCTACACTTTTCTTTGATCTCTGGTAGCCTTCTTTGATTTGTTCTTTGTATGCCAGCACAGAGATATCACTAGAATACATCGAAATAGTCCTGGAAATGTCGGACATTTGACTCAAACTGAGTCAGCTAGTGCATCTTGATGAAGTTGAAATGGTTCTCCTGCTGCATCAAATACTCTAGCTGGTCTATCCTGTTAGAACAATCTTCGATCACAAGTGTAGGCTATTTGCAATGAAGATGCTTCCCGCTTCCTTGGCCTAGTGATCTTGAATCTTTTTCTACAGCTAGTGATCCAGAGGGTTTGACTATACGCAGGTAGTTTATGAGGTCCGTAACTGGAGAAATATGTCTTTCATCCTGTTTACTGACTGCAGATACTTTCCCATTTAGGAGGGAGTCTCTTGTGTATGACTGTGATACTTGGCCTTTAAACTAAAATCGATCCGCATGCTAACACATTGGAAGGCGTATCTAAAGGAGAGTTGCTGATAACTATCAGGATTGTGAAGTCCGGACGCTAAGACTGCGGTAATACATTGGCCGAGTTTGCATAACTCCTTTCTTTGCCATTGTGCGACTTTACTTTAAGCTTATTTTGGTATGCTAAATCTTTGATACAGGGGTAGTGCCTTCCTGGCATCGTTCATATCCTGCTGCCCTTTATGCTCTTTCAGGAACCCTATAACCATTCTATAGTATACCTAAATAGACCAAGGTATATATTATGCAAGAGATAAGGCTTATCAATGTCTGCAGGAACTACACAATGGAGTCCAAAGAATACAGTGAGATCCATTTTTACCCTAATCCAGTGAAAATATTCTGTGTGGTTGGCCCTTCTAATCTCATTGATCCCTAATACTGTTCTATTCGATATCAAGTTTCGGATCTGATATGTACACTGAGGGTCCCCACTGAGCTCTTGGTTTGGGACTTCAAACTTCAGGCATGACTAGTTACTTAATCCTGGCAAGGTCACGACCTCAGCATCATCCGCGATCCCAGATGAGAAAATGGGAAAACAGATTTGTGTTTTGTCATATGAACAGTTCATTATTGTCCTATTTTGTACCACCTCCTATAATGGCACTGAGATTAGTTCTAAGGTAGTGGTCAAAATATCCACGTTGGCCCACTGCTGGGCTTCGTCAAAGCTGCCTGATTCACTTGTAAACTTTGCCAGCACAGGTTGCAAAGCAAGATGCAGGATCAACATCTTGATTGTGCTATTTCTAGTTCACGAGAGGATATTACCGATCCTGATATATACCGGACAGGCTTTCTTACCTCGCAGGAAATTAGAGAGGTAAGTGTGGTCCTAAAAGCCAATAATCACAACTAATGGTGATCTAGGTACCAGGATTTCCTGCCGTTGAACACAATGGAGTATAATAATAGTACACTAACTAATTAGAACTTCGCGGACCTATAATTTATCTGAGTTTCCCACCACTAATCCACTATATGCATTTCAGAATATAATTGAAATCCACTTAAAGTTTATTTACGAAAAGGTGAGTACACTATATCAGGTCTATTCGTGCACAGGTGGATTTCCTAGCCGACGAAGTCTATAATGTTCTGGTACTAGAAAGTGTAGGTATGTTTCCCATCGGCCATAATAGCTTCGGTCAGAGCTGGATAGTTACCAAATAGGTTAGTACTTCTTGTTCTTTTCGTTATGAAAACTTGTATTGAAATGACCCAGCATCCTTCCTATCAAGCCTTTTGCAATGTAATCTTTGATCTGAGACTTAGCTACCTTGATTTGAACAAACCAGGAAGCTAAATTGAAGTCACTTTCAGACGAAAAAGGACTCCAAGGGTCATCTATTATGGCCTGGCTGTAGTCTGTATATCACATAATATCTCCTATTATGCCTCTAGCGCTTTGGATGGTTTGCTGACTCGATGGAAACTTGTGGGACGGTGGCTGGAAAATGTCTTTGGCCTCTGAATTGTACTCTAAATCGATATCGGTGAAATACATAGTCAAATTACAATCTGGGACCCATGGTCAGAGATCAGTTTTATATTCTATGTCGCTCTGACCACAGAGAGGTCGGCATATCAAAATAACAGCTGCTTGTTTTCTAGTCATTCTTTCATCGTGTGAGAGACCGGTCAGCCTGGGGTTGGTATAGTTCACAGATGTATAGAGGGATAACACTATATGAATATGCATCGTTTGTAGGTGCTTTTCGTATGTAGTTGATTGTTGATAGTGTCACCGACAATAAGGTAACTTTGTAGATAGGTAGTCATCAGGCTCATATGTACTATTTGAGTTTCCCCTGTCATGGAAGGAGTGCAAGTCGTTTTACACGTGAGCGGATGAAACACCCACTAGGTATTTGCGAATACTGTCTTTGAAGTTTATATAAAATTTCCTCCTAGCCTGAAGCCTAAAGAAGTTCTGGCAATTGTACTAGTATAGTAGAATAATTCACAGGTCCCCTAATCCACGTGGTCTAAACAGTAACCTTTGCATTTCTATATAATAATTACTGGCACCATATAGAGAGAAAACAGAAATTTGTGAGTCCGGTTTAGGATATGATATCTTCAGGCCAGCAATAAAACTCAACCTTAGCCAGTATTTTTCATTTGGCCAATTTATGACCACTCTCACTCGCGAATCATAACTGATTCTTTAGGCCATATTCTTCATCTCTGCAATATCTTACTCTGTGAGAATTAAATATTCCCAGTCCGGACTTAGAAAAACTTCTCAATATTTATGCGTACTACATTTGAAGTCTAATAGTAATCCTCAGCTTACGAGTACTCAGTTTAGTGTGGGTCTTCACGGATGGGTTATGGTAAATTCGGGGCCAAATAAAGACATTATACCCATATAATCGCATTGTTTAACCTTTTATTTTGAGTACTGCATAGAATTCTGAAAATTACTAGCTCAAAAGTAGATATTTTGCCTATCAATTCTGTTACTTTTTAGTATAATATCTACTTGCATCAACAGATGGGAATGGGCAAATTTGCGGTGTAAAACAAGGTTTTGCCAATCCGAGGAATTTTTGTTTAATAGTTTTCTTGGTAGTGGCTCTCTTGGCAGATGTGCGGGGCTAATTTGTGACTTGAAAGTAGATTTTGTTCCTATCCAATCTCCTAGTTCAACATTTATTATTATAGAGTTTAGGATGGCATCTATCTTGGCGGGTGCAAGAATCTAAATTTGTGGCCAGAAAATAAATTTTGTTCCTACAAATCTCCAAGCTCCACATTATAGTCTCACAGTGTTCAGCATAGCCCCTGTCTTGGTTGGGGCAATACAGTAAATATGCAGTTCAAAAGTAATTATTGTTTCCCACTCTTCCCTGAGTTCAACATTGATTTTCCTAGTGTTCACCTATCTTAACGGATGTGTACCCTAACACAAAGTATATCGAGAATCCCAAAGTGACTCTGAAGATACTATAAGGATAGGGGGAGAAGCATCGATGTATTGGTCTTCAATATATAAGGTAAAAGATAATAGAACAAATAGAGTAAATGTACAACTTGTAGTATTAAAGATGATAGTCCTGTGAGGCTAGAGACTCTGAATCCTTAATGGATTGGAGGCTATTTAAATACAAAAGATTGTAGTTAGGAAACTAAATAAAGGCGCAAATATCCTGTCCAATAACATGCTAACAGAAACAGCATAACTAGGTAACCATATACCGAAAACAGAGGGTTAAAAGCGGCATAGTGGAGCTAATAAAACGAGTAATGGAATCCAAATAAGGAGTAACTAGATATCACTAATAGTATACAAATCCAGTAGGTATAGCAGGAGGATAGCGATACCCAAATGGGCTGAAGCAAGAAGGGGGAGTGATAGGTAAAACAAGGAAAGAATAAGGAGTTAGGAAGTTATAACCTAGTACAAAGGGACAACCAAATAGTAGCGCTTATCAGGTATAAACCCAAATAAGTAATAACCTACATCAAGTCAGTAGTAATACTAGAAATATAGTAGGATTCGGTTACAGAATGCGAAACTGTAAATTTGCGGCTTGAAAGTAAATATTGTGCTACCAATCCCCTAGTTCCCGCTTTCATAGTTACTCTACCCACCACAGTATGTGTATTGGAGGTTACAATACCCATTATTTGCTGCAAAAAGATTGATTTAAACCTGCCTAAATTCTAGTCCGATACTGTATTTCATTATGTTTCGTGTACAAGGACGGGTCTTAGTCTGTAGGATGTTCTAAATTTGCAGCTCACAATTAATCTTTTTTATATACCAAGTAATCTCCAAGTTCACTAGTGATAAAGTGTTGCAAGAGTCCTTGTAGATGGGATACAGTATATTTGTGGCTTAAAAGCTTTTTTGTGTTTACCTTATCCTGTAGTACAACTATTATATTTGAAAAGGTGTTAATATTTTCTGTGCGGTTATGTATAGTATTGCGGTCTATACTGCGTACATATTTCCAATGACCAAAAACAGGGGTGATAGGTCTAGATTATCAAGGTGTCAAGGTTTGCCGCGCGGTTCGTACAGTACAATGGCTTATACAGCATACAAGTTTCAATAGATTAAAAAAAAGCAAGCTATAAGTCCTATACAATCCCTAGCTTCCCTCCATCTCTCGCCATCCCCCATACTCACACTTCTAACCACACGACCACC
>QFET01002338.1:0-12930 GCA_003316355.1 Tuber calosporum
GATGTTGAGCTGTCAGGCACTCAGTATGAGTGCCCCCGGTTGTGAGCCTGCGAACATGCTGGGGTTGCGGCCAAATGCCGCAACCTTGGCACGAGTATGGCTCTGGAAGGCTAGATTCTATACCAGTTTTCCAACCAAAAGTGTGGCGGTTTTGACTGCGACGGCAACCGTAACACAGGGCTAATTTGTTGCCCTAGCTCTTAGTTTACAGAACCCTAATACATGGGGGGGTGATTTATATTTATATGCTAATATTATCATGTATTCTGTCTGGGAATAAACTATGAACCTAGATTATTTTATTGTATAATTGAGAGTAAACTATGATATGATATATGAACTTCAGGTTCTGCTATTCAGTGATGTGAGAAGTGTCTTGTATAACCAAGATACTTGAAATCTTCTGAACTCTTTAATATCATATTTTAAAGTATAAAGAAATATTAATATTATATATTAAAGTGAGAAATGCTAGGGTTCTGTAAATTAAGAGTTAGGGCAAAAAATTAGCCTGGCGTTACGCGCAGTGAAAACCGCTATCGTACAGTTCACTTTTGGTTGGAAAACTGGTATAGAGTCTAGCCTTCCGGAACCATACCCGAAATGGCGTTTACCCCCCCAATGCCTGGATACTTCTTGCCTGGGATGAGTAGAGGAGAGAGGGCAGACGCGGGCGGTGTAGGGCCAATTCGGCTTGCGTCAGGAGATATTCGCAACCTAAAGTATCCTCAAATCTCAGGCTTCAGCTCACCTGCAGTCGCAAAAATAGACACAGATACCATTTCAACATATCTGAAATAATTAAAATCAAGTGGGAGACGCGCTAGCATCGAGCCGGGGGTCATAAGGGTGGAGGACCTATGAATCCACCCCTCGCGCTGGATAAATCGAGCGCATCATGATATATCACTCACCTTCTTTGGGTATGAGGGAGAGAACGAAGAAAGCTTGATTTCGGATTACACGGACTCCGGGAGGTTCAGCCGCTATGAGCGTTTGCTGGAGAACTTATTCCTTCCTATTATGAAAGCTGTCCGGTTTGTCGCAAATGGGCTACCTTGGCTGCTCCCCATCGTTTCGGACCACTACTACCGACAACCGCTATCGGGCGACAACTCCTTTGGAATTAAAACTGCAACGTCGCACGATCAACAAACCCCCCTAGCTGGTTATAGCTCTGTCGCACTGTCAACTTACTTCTCCCGGGCAAGATGTATCTGGAAGCAGGGATTCGCAAAATATATGGCAAAAAAACCTTGCGTATCACAAACCCACGACTCGTATTTCCGGATACTTCTTGCCTGGGACAAGTACTGCTCACCGCCCGACAGCCAGGAGACTTGTCCACTACTCCTATGAAAGAACTAAAGTGTGAGCAAATTCGAATTGGTCAGGATACGAGGAGAGGGGTGGAGTGGAAGCGTGATGTTGGGAGATAAAGCGGGGACATATATCCAACACGCTGTAGAAAAGTAGTTCTCCATCCACATCACTCTCGGCTTTCCTTGCTCTGCGCTTTACTCTTTTTTTCATTGCCGAACGTCTTGTCATTTCTCTTTTCCGTTTTCTACATACCCTCAGTCTGTCTTTACTCTTTTTTAAGTATTGGAGAGAACTCGTTTGGTCTACCACTGCATCTGAATATCGCGAACCCGCTGTGTACTCGCCTTTTTGGTGAAGTTGTTTAGCTGACCCTTTAACCAACCATTCGTCAGTCACCCGGGCTCCGGAGTATATACTCTTCTCACTTAGGAAGTGCACTAGACGTATGGGCACCCCAGAGCACAGTAAGCGAATACGGTGAGTACGAATTCAATGATCAGTACTTGTATCGCGATACTCTAAATTGTTATTTGGAGGGCAGTAATCTGAGTACTAGGGATGAGAAGCCATGGCTGATCTTTTTTTTTTCTTCGCCGCTATTCTCAGTAAATAGGGTGGTTTCACCATTAACTACTCTGCTCAAATCCTTTCAGTCTAGCGTCATGCCTATATGCCCAATATGGCTATTCCCGAATCTCTCCCGGCATATCATCCTGTTGGAAGTCTCTTCTGCCCGTCACGCTCCGGGGTAGTCCTGTTTCTGACAAATAACACGCCTGCTGGAGTCAAAGGGACTGTAGAGAGGCTATGGACACAAAGCCGGAAAGGAGGGCAGTCGGTATTGGATTCTTTTCTTTGCCGTCATGGGAATATACCCAATGAAATGGGGACATGCGTGGGGGGAAACGGAAATGTGTGTTGAGCGATGGAAGGATTTGATTTCTCCTATGATCTCATATATCATACACCTGCCTTTACCCTTAGTTCAGGAAGGAGAAAACACAAAGTTCCCATATCATTCCAAGCTCTACTACCGGAATCATAATTGCTTGGTTTCCGTCCGAAATGTAATGCTTCTGAAGTATCATAGCCAGAAGAGATTTCTACGTGGGGAAAAATTGCTACCAAGATGTTAGAGCTTCACCTGGGACGCTGACACGATCCGGCGGGTGCAAATAGTGAAAACATCTTCTGCGAGTTCGGACCCCAACAGACAAGGAGACTTCAGAATGATCAAAAGCTTTGCGAGGAGTTAGCATGCTACACAATTCCTATATCTCTGGATAACATTCCTAAAATGTGGGCATGTTACTCGATCTTTCCGCTATGTTTTCTGCCCTTAATTCAGTGGAGGAAATTCCGGACATCCTAGCGCCATTCTCAATTGTTCCAATTCTTACGGTATCATACTTGGGTATTGTCACCAACACCAAATCTCCGACGCTCTTCCTCACAGCCCCTTATCGGCCCCAGTATCGGGGGTTCGGGCTTGCGGGCTGTCACCTATTTTTGCTTTTGATTTTTTTTCGAACCCCGTTCCTTTATTGGAGGCGATGATACGCGAGACTACAAGTGCTCACTACTGATCTGGAATACAGTAAGGCTTAACTCTCATGCCCATAAGGGATAGTGGGAAAGTTAACATGTCCTGGGCCGGTGTTATCTTAGATCTAGGAAGGCCGTTAATGCACCCCCGAGAGTTCTGGCGAATTCACCACGGTATTGACACGACGGGACTGGAGCCATGGAAAATCGGGGGGAACACCAGTGGGGGAATATTTTCCCAGCCCAAGTCATCCCCCAATTTGGAATTCCGACCAGGTGCCTCACCATTCTCTTTGCAGTATTGGTCTCACGTCTTTGAGTTAAACAAGGAGTGGAATGACACGGGAAGCAAGAGATTTGATCACGAACTGCGATCGACATATTCCATCTGTAGTACACACCGGGGCCCTGCAGGGGGAATTGCACCACAAAATCGGGAATTCCAGGGTATCTTATCCGCCAGCCCGGTGGGCAGATGGCTGTTGTGTAGGGGGAGCTTGCACTGGGAGTTGGGATAGAATCTTCGGCGTCAACGGGGAAACGAAAGGCCATTCGCTGGATTATCTTGTTCTTTGGGCTCAAAGAGGTATTTCTAGATATTGCTACAAGTGCTGGTTTGGAATGGTTTCATTTACTCTCTCGCAGGTATTGCGCCGGGGACCCGGGATCTATCGTGATATTTGAATACTTGAATCAATTAGATTGGAAAAATATTTGGTAAGGATGGGCGCATCCTAAATTTGAAAGTTCCATGGTATCGGAAATTATTGTTGATTGTTAATCTATTGCTTAAACAGTAAAGAAACAAGGGTAGAGAGCATATAACAAGAGGTGAAATTCCCAACACTCCTTCGACACACAAACATCCCTAAGTCTTGGTGGACAACATCTCGATATCTTGCCACTGATCGCCGCTAATTCTGCATCTCTGCAAGCCCACCTCGGCCCGGCACTGTTCTCGGAAGATCCATAGTCTCCCACGCCGGAAAAGGCCGATATCCCGCTCCGGTGACCTATGTTTTGAACAACTATAGGTGTAATGGGGTACAGCGGATCCAATCCTAGTGAACCGAACGGCACAAGACTTTTATTAGTACAAACGAGTATGATAGAGAAGAAAGATCAAAGAATAAGATAATGAATGACGTGAGAGTTTGACCAAATAACTGATGACTGTGCGAAGCGAGAGTGGATGCGACGACCAACAGAAAAGAAACAATTAAAGGGAAGAACAGGCTGTCTTATATCCGCCTCGACAGAAAACCAAATATCCAGCACACTTCCAGCGCATGCCGAATTTATTCTCTGCTTTCCATCCCCTTGCCGTTACTCCACTTGGTTCTCCGAGATAGATCCGAGGTAGGAAAGGGGCCCATGGCCGAGGGTAGAATGCATTGCCGAGGGTAAGGTTGTCGTTCCGCTATCATCTCTAGTCGTGTTTCATTGTAGGCGTAGTGGTGTTTGATGTTGTCGCATTAGATATGCAGGGTCGGGTGTGAGGTAGCAGGAAGCTAACACTGGTGGAACATCGTTTGAATCAACCGTCGGTCTCAGGTGGTTGTAATTGCGTTTCTCGCCCTGCGGGAATGGGAATATATGTATGTGGTGAGCAGCCTAAAATGGTCGATGTCTAACACTATGTTCTAGCCAACGTGGCTGTGAGATGATGAATTAATCTATCGGGCGGGCCTGCTTGGCGGATATTGCAACTGTCGGAAATCGCAGGGTCTGGTTTCCTTGGTAGGCCCTACAGTGTATGATACGCCGATTCATCATGTCTGATTCGTGGTACTTTACTTGGCACCTCAGCACCGAGACTAGATTGCGGACGCTTGTTAGGGAATCGAGGTGGTTTGGTCAAAGAACCTTCTCCCGCCCCTCTACTGCTCGCCGATGCAGCCTCTCTGATTCTTCGTGCTTTCCTTGGTTTAGCGACACTATAGCTAGATTTCTGACACTTCTTAGGGTATCGGGATGGTCAGGTCCAAGAACCTTCTCGCGTGCCTCCAGTGCACGCTGAAGCAACCTCTCTGATTCGTCGTACTTTCCTTGGTCTAAGAGCACAGTAGCCAGATTGTCGGCACTTGATAGGGTATCGGGATGGCCAGGTCCAAGAACCTTCTCGAGCGCCTCCAGTGCACGCTGAAGCAACCTCTCTGATTCGTCGTACTTTCCTTGGTCAAAGAGCACAATAGCCAGATTGTTGACACTTCTTAGGGTATCGGGATGGTCAGGTCCAAGAACCTCCTCGCGCCCCGCTAGTGCACGCCGATACATGGTCTCCGATTCGTGGTACTTTCCTTGGGCCTGCAGCACCGCACCCAGATTGTTGACACTTGTTAGGGTGTCGGGGTGGTCAGGTCCAAGAACCTTCTCGCGCGCCTCCAGTGCACGCTGATACATCCTCTCTGATTCATCGTACCTTCCTTGGTGTGAGAGCGCGGTAGCTAGGTTGTCGGCACTTGATAGGGTATCGGGATGGTCAGGTCCAAGAACCTTCTCGCGCGCCTCCAGTGCACGCTGATGCAACCTCTCTGATTCGTCGTACTTTCCTTGGTATGAGAGCGCAGTAGCTAGATTATTGACACTTGTTAGGGTATCGGGATGGTCAGGTCCAAGAACCTTCTCGAGCGCCTCCAGTGCACGCTGAAGCAACCTCTCTGATTCGTCGTACTTTCCTTGATCAAAGAACACAGTAGCCAGGTTGTTGACGCTGGTTAGGGTATTGGGATGGTCAGGTCCAAGAGCCTTCTCACACCGCTCCAGTGCATGCCGATTGACCGTCTCTGATTCGCCGTACTTTCCCCGGAACCGCAAGAGCATCGCCAGGTTGTTGATGCCTGCCAAGGTGTTGGGGTGGTCTGGTCCAAGAACCTTCTCGAGTCCCTCCAGCGCATGCCGAGTCATTGTCTCTGATTCGTCGTACTTCCGAGATATGCATTCGCCAGCCCCAGATGCGTAAGCCTCCAGTGCCCTTCATCATCCCAATGGTGCTCTTTCCCCTCCTCTCGAAGGGCTATACATCTACGAAATTGCACCACTGCATGATTGTAGGAACCCATATCGAGGAAGTACTGCCCCATGCGAAAACAAAGTTCTTCCGCAATGGGACCCGTTGAAGCTTTAGTTACCGCAAGGGCATGAGAGATATATGTAGGACCGATACATCGCCGCTCGTTCTGATTTTGGGGGAAAAGACGGGAAATCACCTGCAGAGCAGTGGCCCTCCATTGGTCCAAGTCTTCCATGGGTAGATACACCTGTAAAGACAATTGGACCAAACGATGGAGCTCGTAAAACGTCTTGTTCTCACATCTGGAAATTGAAACCAATGAGAACCCCAATAGTTTTCCAATGGCCTGACGGAAATCAACCGGATCACCCAATCCTTCCAGACCGCATTGGCTCAGCAACTCCTGCGGTATGTTCTGACGATCAAGGAATGCCATTAGCAGCAAAATATCGGCTGCTGGGGGCATCTGATGCCTGATCCGGTCAAATGTGACAAAGTATGTGCTTAGGATGCTTTCCGTCACATCAGTCTCTCGCTGGATGTCGGAAAACTGGTGTGAAAGTAGCTTCTTCATCCGTTGCTCGTTCTCATGGAAAATAGTCGAGTATTCAGATGGCAGTGTTTCGGTCTCGGTCATGAAGGCTGCCGAACCTACGACGGCTAGTGGTAGGTGGCTCACCGAGCCCAGGATCATAGCGATAGCCTTTGTTTCCTCATCTCCTAATCCATCGCGGTTGCCAAAGCGTTTAGAAAACAGTTCCTCGGCTTCTTCCGCCCCCATTCTCCCAACCTCGATTATTTCGCAACCCTGCCGCGATGCAACCTGGCGAGATCTGGTTGTGAATACCACAGTTCCTTTAGTGCCCTGGGGTATAAACTTGGAAATTGGGCTGTTGTTGGAGACAAAATCGGCTTCGTCATCGGCGTTGTCAATAACCAGAATCCAGTCCCCGCTGTTAGGGCCTTCAAACCACCTTCTTATGGCCAGTAGGAAACCCTCTTCGTCTGTCTCGGGCCTGGCTAAGGGAATTCGCGCATACTGGGCAACAGCCCTAAAGCCCTCACTGAACTTTAATAACCCACTCCCCTGCACCCAGAAGACATTGAAATCGCTCTTGTCGGCGCGCCGGTGAACATATTCGAGAGCAATCTGGGTTTTGCTAAGCACTGTTAGTGCATCCTTCATACAGAAAAGTAATAAATACGCACCCAGAGCCGCCTAGTCCATGGAGTGCAATGCGGTTGTGACCCTTGAGTTCGGCAAACCTCTTTACCGATTCAAGGTGATTTTTGCGGCCTGTGAATGTGGTGTTCCTGCGGTATGGGATTAAGCGATAAGGCCTGGGTGCTTATTTCGGTTGGGATAGCACGTTAGTTCTCTGGCGGAAATCGCTTGGGAAACCTGATAATACCTGCGTCTCCTGTCCCAAGTTCACCTCCTTGATTTCCAGCTCCGAAATTGGTCATATAAAGTGATCCATGTATGTGCGTGGTAAAAGTATTGCTACCAATAACATTGCTTTTACCATTATTCCCGCTAAAGTTTCCGGGGATGTTGCATTGGGCTCCTGTAAACCTGGGGACATGGTCAGATAGGTGATTTTCACCTTTGGGATCGGGCCGTATCAGAGGGAAGGGTGGCCTACTGATCCATCAGGTCCAATTCTGAGATTTGGGTTTATATGCAGCCCTTTTTGAAGGTCGGATATGAAAGCAACAAGATGTCGCGAGTTCGTCGGGCGTGATATTCTTTACCCGCCCTGGAATGAGTAAACGAGATGTGAGATGCTCGGCCAAGATACCAACCTCGAACACCGGGGGTGGATATTTGTTGGCGTTAGGGTAGGCTGTGGGACAGAAATCTGGCAAGTGGTTCTCAAGTTCGATGAAGGTTAAAATTGTGGTGAAGTGTGACTGTGTGGGTGTTCAGGTGTAGAATAGATAAGTTAAGAGAATTTAGAAATCAACAGTCTGGGCAGCTGGACGGTGGGGGCATGCGGGTATCAGATTTTATTCCTACAAAAGAGGAGACATGCGGGGAAGATTTCACAAATTTCAGCAGCCCATGCAACAAAATATAATAATCGGCGAGGATTCACTTGGCATTTGGACCACAGCAAGTTCATGCATTTGGGTAAATGTCGGCTATTGGATGAATAGGGTAAAATGCATGAGGTGACGGCGGCTATAACCACCTGACTGAACTCTAATATGCACTGAGGGGCTTATCGATGTACAAGTACTTCACTGCACTCGAGGAGTACTCGTACCAATAGATTCCTGCAACTGCCCCAGCAGCCCACCCTGTGTTAAGCTAGCATTTAGCCCAAGTTACCAAGAACACGAAATTTTATCCCACCAGATCAGATGATTTGATATATTTGAGCCTTATTGGAGAAGAGCCTCCACATCTCCCGTTTTTTCTCTTGGACGAAGTTCACAAGGTGAAATAACTATACCATCCTACAAGTATCTTAAAATTGGCCCAAGCCGGTGCACGAAAAGGTGAAAGGGGATGAAATACCCGTACTCGTATACAGGTAACTCCGCGGTGGAGGCAGTGAAAAAGATTTTGATCCGGCCTGCATCTGAGGGCGTGAGGCCAGGATGTGTATCGGGGTAAATATCCAATCGGAACTTTGCAAACTGTGTGTCGTGCATACAGTATCCTGTCGGCATTGTCTCGGGGTTTCCCCGAGCATCTCGTGTGCTAATACTCGAGTAGAGTGTCCCTTATGCCTAGTTTCGTCGGGCGGATGGATTACTCTGGGAGTACCCTCGCCCTGTTCAAACGGCCATCGATACCCTTCTAGCAAATTGGGGATCGCAAAGGCTTGATGGAATTTCATTCTCCCTTTCATGTACAGTGCCGTGCTATCAATACTTGGCTGCAAATCAGAAATGATTATTCATTCAAAAGTGCTCACGGACTAACCTGAGAGGTGCACCTCATCTCCTTTGAGGTGACCAACGTGAGACCCTATCCACTGTGTACGTCTCGAACCTACTCTGCTTTATCAACACTTTTTCTAGGGGATTCAACTCGAGTAATTCGAATAAGGGTTTAGGTTAAGGTTCTTTCCAAGTTCCATATAGGAATGTCATATTCTTTAGCACAGTGGGGGTGGATTCGTGTTTGTGAGATTTGTGAATACCCTTTGCTTGTTAGTGGGGGTTAGCACAGGGTCATTGGAGTGACGGTGCTGAGTTGGGTTTGTGTGAAAAACCTTTCATCCTCCCAGGTGTATCTGAGGCGTAGTTTTCGGGACGTCCCTGAACCACCGAAAAGGAGATCGATCAAACCGACGAAGTGGCTAGTCCTTCGATTATTGATATCTATAAAACCGGCCTTTATGATACTCGGATTGGTTGTTGTATTATTGTGCAATGCGCTAATAGTAGGAGCTGAGCTAGGGTTGAAAAAGGATGGTTAGTCTAGCTGCTGCACCAAATTGTTGTTGCTTACTTAAGACCAGGAAAGCCCACTCCATGGCAACCCGACAAGTCAGCCAAGTATGATATCGTACCTACGGATAATACTTTTATCTACGAGTGCTGCCGATTAATAAATTGCTCATGTGAGATGCTCCCTGGAGGAAAATCTGGTTCTACAATAGCTTGCTGGTTTAATTCACGTGACAAATATATTAATCGGCAGCACTCGCAGTATCCTATGATGTGGATATCTGGTAACCTGTGAACAGTGCATCAAGTTGTCTATGCAAAATTTCGCTTCTAGAAAAAAATTAAAACCGTCTCTGCCTAGGGGAGGAATCTTACCCATCACATAGTGGTTCGGTGTTTGTGAATTCTGACTTTATGTAGACTATGCCCATCTGATTCTATGTTTGGGCAAAGATTTTACCTGTGCAGTCGCCACCAGAAAGTTACCGGACAATATCGGAATTAGGACTACGGCAACCAAGGAAGAAAATGGTACAGTATGGTCACCATAGAATTATAACTTCATCGCAACATAAACAATCTCCTACGGTAGCGCAGACTGGACTATTCCTTGGGCGGTGTGAAACAGTAAAATTCGGTGCCGGGTAGGCTAGGCTGGATGTGGAATGAGTTGGGTTTTGTGATTTGTCAAGAATTCAACAACTGTGGATGTGCTGAGTCAGTTATCCTGTGAAAAGTCTACCAACCACAGCTAACTATTTGGTAGCTACTTTTGAGTTGGCGTGCCTGGCAACGAATTTTACTGTTTCATACAACCGGGGGATAATATCATGGGTGACATTTTAAACCTGTAGTAAAAACATATTTCTGCAAGTGTCCGGTAACTTTCTGGTCGAGGCTGTACTCGGGTGTAAGGGTATTTGGGGACCGGTAACACAAACACACTCTCCCAGCGTGTTGCTCGCCCAAACGCAGCAAAATTGCTTGTGTCACCAGTCCCGACTTCTTGCAGTCACCAAAAAAACCCTCACCCGCCATCACTCGAATTTCCTAATCCGGCTTAGTCCCCATACAAATTCCGCACCTCGTAATGGATGCGGACCCGACTTTTGTCAACCCCCTAGTACTTTGCCCGCAGTTTAGTCTTTTCGTTATCTTCTAACCGTGTGACAGGACATCGTTACTTTCAGCACTACCGTACTCGTTGCTTGAGGAACAAGCGTGTCTCGAGATGATACAAGTACGGTATAAGTGATTAATATACAAGTCTAATTTTACAAACAGGCGAGGAGAATCGCAGCAATTACCCAAACCATACCCCCATGGCCCAGGTTCAATACATTCTAATCTTGTAACAAAGTTACAAAGATTTATATCTGTTGTATTGGTAGTCCAGAACTGACTAAGTTGGCATAGGCCCCCGTGCTGAGAGGCAGAGACTGAACAGAGAGCCGAAACAGAATAGGCTGCGGGTGAGCTTGGAAACGGAACATATCGTGAATTCACGGAATCGCCATTCCCTGCGCGAGTACTCGAGGGTGAGGGTCGGCGGGCCGCACTGATATGGCCGGACTTGCAACGTAGCCTTAGAGCTTGGTTTTGGTCCTGGTTACCACACCCGTATGTCAATTGCGAGATTTCTCCCGACTCGTGATTCACCTCCGTCACCTCTATGTACTCCCCCTCGAGTGGCCCAATAACAACACACCTTGCAACAAGTTAGGTAAGTGCCAAACTGTGAATATAGATAGTGAAAGAGAACCGGCTATCTAATGGGTCCCCAGGCCTGCTTGTGGGAGAGCACGATGTCAGGTATGGTGAACTTACAGTCCAGAACGGCGGACTATTTTCCTTCACGAATGCTGCCATCGGATATCTAGTTCCTATATAAATATCCTACTCATGCAGGACATGTGGAAACAAGATCTCGAAGAGGATAGAGGAATCGAAATGAAGTGAAGAAAAGATAAGTATACTGGTTGTATAGAGTGCAACGATTATTTTTTCCTTATTTGACGCAAGAGAGCAAAAGCATCCTCTAATATACACGGAAAGCAAAGCGAACGAAACAATCATAAAAACACAACTAGGCTAAAGCAGAAAGCGACAAGTCCTAGGCATAGTGCGGTGTAATGGAATGCAGATAACAACGGAATCTGGTTGGAAGGCATCCACCAACAGCGAAATGGCCACTAACAATGGAATGCCGATGCATACCAGAATCCCGAAGGAGGGGATGTACTGCTGTAATGGTGGAATTCCGAATCCCAAAAGGACGCGCATTCGAGGTATGGCCACCCCCAAGTTCAGAACTATCGTAACATGAATGGAAATTCAATACGAAGCACCGGTATTACTACACACTGGATTTGGGCTTGGAGGGTAGTGGACAGAGTTACCGCGAAGAAAGCCCTGACTGGTCATTTCTTTTCATAGCTATTCTCTGAAAATATGGTAGTTTTATTACTAATCACGTTACCTAAATATTCTCAGTCTAGCATGTGCCAAACCTTCTCCACATGGCCTTTCCCGAATCTCTCCCACAATATCATTCTATTGGAAGTCTCTATGCTGCTCGGTATCCGAAAGTCATACTCCAGTTCCCGCCAAAGAACACTCAACTGCAATGTCTTTGTTGATCGATCCGTTGCTGGTAGAAGGTGGCGGTGGCCAATGGGATAGCAAAGAGGCTATGGAGGCAAAGGTGGAAGGGGGTATTTGGTATAGGACGTGTCATTCCTCTGTCGTCCTGCGAGTATGTGTGAGGATATAGATGTTGTTGATCTTTGTTGTATGAGCTCTACTGCTTTGTCCCGATGTGTCCTCTGTATCTCTCCACATATCCTTATTAGTTGAGAAGATGCCGGAAGGCTATATCGGGGATTAGGATAAGCGATGAGCCCTCTGGGCCGCAGGGGTGAGGACTTGAGGGGTGTAGTAAGTCAGAACAATTGGCAAAGCGGGCAAGGAAGCGGCGAAGAACGTGGAAAGAGGGGAAATTATTTGTAAGGGCGATGATGTGAGATGTAGGAGGAATGGCGCGACGGAGTTAAGACTGACGGAGAAGGAGCCATAGTCTTTTGTATTTGAAGGAGAGTGTTTGTCTGGAAATGTTGGATTGAGCGGCAGCGAAAAGAAGACAAAAAGAGGAAATCACTGAGTTATACAAAAAAAAAAAAGGACCTCCTACAATCAATCCAATCTGCGCTTTTATTTCCTTTCTTTACAAAGGTATTTTAATAGAGACATCCATGGGGAAATCGGAAACGTGTGAAGAGGGAAGGAAGGATTCGATTGCTTTTATGATTTCATAGATACACCTGTTGTCACAAGAGACTTATATCTAGCGAAAAATTGCGGTGAGAGCGGTGGAGGACTCATCCGGAGGTGCTGATGCAATCAGCCCGATTCAAAATCTGAAAATACCTTCTAAGAGTTCGGCCCCAAACATGCGGAGAGAAACCAGGAGAATCTAGATATGTGAAAGCAGTGGGTAGAGTAAGTCTAACTTACTGCATAATTTCTTATCCCTTGATACATTACTCTCATATCCACCATTGCTATTTTACCGCCTACCGGTTTATCTCACCACTTCTCTCTTATTATCAAATCTCTAGTCCCTTTCCTTACAGCTTCTTATCCAC
>QFET01002344.1:0-78832 GCA_003316355.1 Tuber calosporum
GCTGTTGCCACACAAAAGGGCGAAGTTTTGTTCGGCTAAAAGGGGCAAGAGTTTCAAGCTGGAGGAAAATAGAGGGCGCGGAGCGTGTCTGTTAACTATGGGGGACTGCTAGCTATTTATACACTTTTCCCAGTACTTATGTTGACCATATATAAAAAGTATACTTAGTGACTTTGGGCATAGTCTAAAAAGTGCGAACACATAAAGACCTTGAAGATCTATGACACCAGGAGAGCAAATGATCCCACAGTGCATGTATTACTCATTGGGTCCCAAGCACTCCACCAACAAATATCCATCGATCTCCTTACTAAATAAACTAAGTTTGAGTTGAAGCTGCCCATTTGTGCAGATCATAGGGAATCTCAGGAGATTAGTCTAAATGGCAGTCTTGCTTACATATATGCACTCAGGTGCAGATGTATACCTATTATCAAGAATTTAGAATAAGTAATAAACTCTCTTTGATAATTAACTCTATTATCTTTCACTAAGGCTAAATAGTTCTGGATATGATAGTACTTCTTGCCGGTGTAAGTTGTAGTCAAGATAGTCACCTCCTGATGATATATACTATCACATCTTTAGACTCGAAAGTCTGGTACCATATCCCATATGTGTAACAGATTAGGGTTGTATAACAGGTAGCACTAATTTTACCAAGATTCTTACTCCAGTTTCTGGCCCTAATGGTAATGGAAAAGTATTTAGACAGAATATTCACTAACAATTATAGAGGATAAGACTATATCATATAGGGCAAATTGTACAGCTAAAATTCCAGAGTACTATTATATGCCAAAGCTGAACTAGCTACCTTACTCCCTGAACCTCAATCTATTTGAGTATATCTAGAATATGCCTAAAAGTATACTCAACAATGTACCACCTTATCCAACAACTATGATATGGAGTTCTCAAGCTATTCATTCAAAATGGTAAAGGATTTTTGAAGAGGATATTCTGGCACTGGTAGATTTAAGAGGAAATCAAATTCATACAATTATTGAAGCTTGTAACATGTGTATATATTCCAGTATCTCTATTACCACTCTCGTTAGTATCTCCTTTATCAGGTTATATTCATTTGATTTAATTTCTTTTGTATTTGATTTCCATACCAAAGTCTCTAGATTGTACCTGTCGCTTAGTGTATGCTTTAGAGGATAGGCAGGATTGTGCCCCAGGAGGTTTAAGGAGAGGAAAAAGTTATCTAAACCGTCAGTAGGATAGAGGGAGTGTTGTGGGAAAGCCCCAGGCTCTCTAGCACTATGGCAGGGTGACACAATTTTGGAAGCTGTGCACTTACCACTAATAAGTGTGGCTGCAGGTTTCCACAGCTCAACTCTTGGTGGAAATATTTCATGTATTTAAGGGTTGTCTCATTACTAGCAGGAGACATCAGACTTCCAACAGATGCCTGGATAACAAACACACTCAGTTGAATGGTGATCTGAATGTTCCCCTTACCTCTATAAACCATTCTATAGGACTCTCCCTGTCTTTTCCTCCCACCAGGTCACTCATACACACCAAAGCTATAGCAGTCTACTGCTTAGACTCTATTCTATAACTATTTATATAGGCCACAGTGTTAGGCACAGAAGCTCACTGGAGAGGACTCGGAGAATCATGAAGCTAAAGTCATAATCTTGCCAGCTCAATCATTCCCCGGCAGCCATGATGTTCGCCGTGGTATTCGCCCTGTGCGTCAACATAGCCGCCTTGTGCAGTTGTTTACTACCTCAGAAAACTGTGTTATTGGAGCACCATTTGTAATACCGAATATATCGTCACTGTCTGACTGACCAGATAGCGTGTGCAGGACATATAGCTGGGTGTCTCAGGCTACTCAACACAGGTGGAACAAAGTGATTCTGTAAAGAACTGGCGGAGTTACAGCC
Organism: Tuber calosporum; assembly: GCA_003316355.1. Classification (NCBI taxonomy): domain Eukaryota; kingdom Fungi; phylum Ascomycota; class Pezizomycetes; order Pezizales; family Tuberaceae; genus Tuber; species Tuber calosporum. Next base: position 1,905 of record QFET01002344.1, read on the forward strand.
TGTTGAAAAGAGGTGAGGTTGGGTAGTCACCCATACTACAGTAGCGATAAAGGAAGTAGGCTACTCTGGTAACTATCATGAGTATGCAGATGCCCTACATGATACTATCATGGTCAAAATACCTATCAGAACAACTTGATATACAGAGGCAGTGGAGACAAGAAGGTATTGGACCGATCATGAATATAAGTCATCCTGAAAGCCACTTGCAAAGTGGATTAAAATGGCAGAGAGCAGAGATAGTCAACAACTATGCTGGCCCCTTAGTATTCTAAGAAACTATTGGCAAGTTTCAAACTCGAGAGCCTAGTTTAAACAGTAGAAGAAGGTCGGACCTCCCCTACTGACTGGGGTAGCACACCATTAATGAAAGAGGAGCTACAACTGTACCACAAGCGATTAGGAGAAGGGAATTTTCAAGGTCAAAGGATGTTGGCAATTGGATTGGAAGAGAGAAAATCAGAAGATATACTTGATTAGTATAAAAGATGGATATAGTCTGCAAACACGCAGATGCAGGATGTAAATATTGAAGTCCCTTATGAGCTTTATCTATCATCAAGGAATCGAGAAGAGATCTTATTATGATCATAGGTATTACTGTAAGGTTTTATTACCTTACCTCCAAGCCTTCCTAGACAATATCCAGAAACAAAAAAGATTAAATACGTTGTTCGGTTCTCTTGCCCTTAGAATCGACTACCCTCAACAGTCTATTAATATTTCTCCTTGTTTCCAAGGCTCAATAGATCACTCTCAGTTATTACAAAGTCAGACTCCGGGAATCTTACAAGCTCATAGTTGATTCCATTATGCTTGAAGAGCTCCCCCATAAGCCTTGTCCTCTCAACTACATCTCCTCTTTCAAGCAAGTAATCCAGGACTCTCTTCCGGAGATTTAATTCATTGAAAACTTTACAAACCCACCAGGTTTCCCAATGTTCGACTGGTCCCTAAAGCATCAGATTTCCCGTAAATCTACGAGCATATCTCCAGTTCCAGCCTCCTGTGGAAACCATTTCTTGAATACGACACTGAAATAGAAGGAACCTCCATTGCATTCAGCCATATGTCCTCCTGTTGCAGAGTATCTGCTTGGGAATTTGGAAAAAATTCAAACTCCCATTAAACAATGTTGTCCCAGCAATTGACTGTGGACACAGACAAGGCCATATCTGACATCAAAGAGGTATTCCTAGTAGGAAGTAACCATATACCTGGACACTCCTAGTAACTTTAGACTCTCCACCGACTTCTGACAACCCAGCGGAGTTAGAAGATCAGCACCAAATACTTGTGCGAGTACACCTATACCTCTGAACGCCAGAAACTCTACCCTGAAAAAATTTGCAGAACGTATGGGACAAGCCATAAGTAACTTAGACAGAACCATACGGGAATCTGTAGATAATACTCATCTGGCCACTATGAACTGTCCACCACAGTCCAGGTACCGGTGGACCAATTATAGCACCTTGTACACCACATCGCAAATGGTAAACAAATAATATGTGAAGAATTAAAACAGGTCTATTATAGTGTTAGAAATGCTAGCTGCAGAGATAATTACTCTCCAAGTTGCAAAAACTAAGAAGCTGAAAGCAAAGTTACAAGCTCAGAAACAACAGGCTACACATCATGAATCAGGAAGAACTCAACTTCACGCTAACCTTGGTGTCACAGGGTAGAAATCTCTTGATCAAGATAGCCAATTGGAAGAAGCATTAGCCTGCCAAAGAGCGAAACCTCTGCCAATGTAGGTTGCCGCACAGGAGCAATACAAGCAGACCAGATGCGAGGGCAGAGAACACCTCCAGCACTTAGTACAAGAATGCACTCAAAGAAAAGCATATATTGATTGGCAAAATGCCACATCAAACCAGAGGTCTTGCATGTTAGCATGAATAAAAGACACAGTAACCCAACTGCAAGATGTTAGAAACTGACCTATAGTATGGGATACAGTTGAACCCCAGCTAGTCGAAATCCCTGGGTTGGATAAATGGACCATGGAGGATGGAAGGAAAGAATTTCGCTTTATCCCTTCCTGAAACAAGGGAAAAGGAATAGACCAAGGGGAAGGAAACAGAAATGGTGGGAAAGGACCACCACCTCCTCCAGCAGCAAATGCACCAGACCCCAAAGAGGATAACTATGGCTCAGAAGGTGGTGGTGGCTCCTCCAAACAAGGTGTTGAAGTATCACGCCAACCTTTCCCATATATGAAATTTGAATATGAGGCAAATGCCTGAGTGGAGGGATGAGGGCAAGTTTTAGCCTGAACTAACAGTTGGCAGGGTGATCTACCATTCAAGTTTGAGATTAAGCATACTCAGGATATACAAGTATAGTTACTAAATTGCAAGGACAACTTTGGGAGAAACCCATAACAATAGAAAGATAACAAAGCACGTATTATATATGCCTTAGGAAGAAAGGAAGCAACTGAGGTGGCCCCTTTTGCTGTAACTAACTGGAAAAAAAGTGACTGTGGACCACAGATTTTCAAAACATAATAGTTATGATTTTTGAGTTATCTTTCAGGCTAAAGTAACTGAAGGATTTACTGTGTTTCATAAGGCATAAAGGGTCTGAGCTGAAATAGAAAAGGTTCAATATTCTTGAGACATAGAAAAGTCTCTCCTGACTTTAGAGAACATTAGCATAGAAGGAGAAGTATCAGGAATCGCTTAAAGGACCCTGGTTCAACGACAATTCACAGTTGAAGCTATGCGAACATTATCCAATAAGAGGCATAGCCTTGATAGTGAATTGATTAAGGCAGTTCCCATAGTCTCAAAAGCAAAAGAATCATTCGAAGAACAACAGGGCCTATTGAGAAAGGGCAATTACAGCAAGGAAGATAAATAGAAAAGGAAGGGGGAAAAAGAGTGCACACCCAGCCATAAAACTATAGGGAACAAGAAGTCCTAAACCTCTATCGCTGCAGAAAAAGTGACTTATAAGTTGAAACAAGAGGTGGATAAAAGGAATAATCCCCTGTTCGACCCAAAGCTTGAGTATACATATTGAATTGAAGCTCATAAAGGAATCCCTAAGGGAAAAACTGAGGAAAGGAAAAAAGTGAACCAGTGCATGCGATGAGCATCATCAAACCATATGTGAAAATACTGTACTAGATAAGTCCAAGTATCAACAACTGGAAAACAGCAGGATCAAACAAAACCTGTATAAAGAACGCCCCAAATGGTTGCAAATACCAATAGGTGAATATATCCCTCACCAAGGGTAAACTATGTCAGTCAGCCAAAAACTGTCAGCTTAATGAGATAGATGAAACATAATTATATGTCCAGGCACTGGCAGCGCCAGTGCCCGGGTACTCAGAATAGTTGGCCTCTGGGAATTGAAAACAACAAGACTAGAATCACATCTATAAGGTCATATTAGCAGGTATTTCGTGCTTTGCTATGGGAATTTCAAATAGCAAGAGTAAGAAGCAGAATTTAGAGGGATACAGGAGTTCTGCAAACCTAAGAATGACAGGTGAGCCAGAATTGATTGACCTCAAGCCTGATCTAGTAGTCAGTATTCAGTGTGATAATCTTGAACTCAAAGGGAAACAAGGGAGCGTATACTTTGGTGAAATTTGCACCTTAGTATGGATAATAGTGTATTTGAAGTATAAATCCTTAATAAGTTCTAAATCCCAAACAGGACACATAAAAGTGCTGACAGACCATGGCTGAAGTAGGGTTCTATTAAGAATAACAGGAAGCCAGTCTGGCATTGTGGATCATATAAAGCCCTTTAGGAACAATAAATTAACAACAGGTCAGCTGGATAATGGCTGGAACAAACAAATGGAACGGTACAACGAAACTAAGAGAAGAAAGAAGAGAGTATGAATGTATGGCTAGAGTAAGCCTCCCAAAGGGGAGTGGATAAAACCGTCCCGAACGACAACGTTTAGGAAAGGCATGAACATGAATAGTAGGTATCTGGAGGGAATCGAGGCGATGTGTGAAGAATCCCCTGTGCATAGGAAAACTAACTAGCACCTAATTATATAAGTTAGGCTCTAGTTATCCAAAGACAGGTATATGGTAACACATTATCTAGAGGTAAAGACTACTTGTAGGGAGCTGCTCAGAATACCTAAAGAAAGCTGACTTTGTAAAGTTTGTCAGAGGAGCCTTAGTAGCAGAAACTATGTGGGTGTGGTAACAAACACCCTAGTTACCTAAAAAGTAAAATTAAACTATAATGTTGATAAAATAGATTACTTTGGTACATAATAGCCTTTAGAAGAAGCATTAGCTCCAACCACCTACACTACAATAATATACATGCCTGGTAAGTAGGGCAACTATAGAAGCAAATGGAAGAAGAAGACAGGTCTGGGTCTTATGAGTGTCTGGATCAATTATCTTTCTCATCAACCAAGAACTGGTAAAGAAGTTTAACATAAGACATCATTCATGTGCACAAGTGCTCGATATGCAGACATTCGATGGAACTAGGGTTACAAATAGGAGATAATAGTTTACAAAGCCAATTCGATTAGAAATTGGAAGGAAGACATAAAGGTCACACATTTCCTATGAATGGCAGGTGCAGGACAATAGGATTTAATTATTACTTTTAGCTAGTGGTATCAGGAATATCCACTCTCACACATTGACGATTCTCACAAATTGGGAATTTCAGGATACCCAGTGTTAAAGTCATATTCAGGAGCATCACTAGGATAATCTTCCCAAATGGGACGAAATAGAGGCATATGACCAACAAGTCTGGTATGTAGAGAAGACAAAGCTTGTAAGTCTGGAAGAGGAAACACATCTAACAATAATACCTGAACGGTATCATAAGTTCAAGGAAGTATTCCTATCTGAAATAGCAGAAAAACCTGCATGGGGAAGAATTTCGCCCATGCAATTGAACTGGTCCCTCGAGCAGTACCTCTGTAGGGACCAATCTCTCCAATAACACCTCATCAGCTTGATCTGCTGAGTAAATACCTGCAGAAAATGCTGGACCAAGGAAAGATTATGGAGGGGAAGTCACTGGCTGGGGCACTAATTTTGTTCGTTCTCAAACCAGATGTATCAATAAGGCTAAGCATTTACTATTGCCAACAAAATATGTTAAGAATTGCTCACAAATACAGACAACGTCTAATAAGCAAACTCCGAGCAACAGACGCAGGAGCAAGTATATTCACCAAACTTAACCCCAAAGATGATTAACACCTCTTAAGGATCGAAGAAGATGAAGAGCGGAAAACAGTATTTTGTACTTGAAATAGTCACTTTGAGTACAAAGTAATGCTATTTGAACTGGTTAATGCACAGTCCTCCTTCAAAGCAATGATGAATAAAATTCTGCAAGAATTTTTAGATTATGGAGTTGTAGTATACCTCGACAATATCCTGATCTATTGTGAAAATAAAGAAAAACTTAGGCGGCTAGTCAAACAGGGCCTAGCACAGTTGCAGGAATACAATCTTGCAGTATCAACCTCAAATCAGTTTTCAATCTCAATACAATGTAATTTGCCGAGTATATTATAGAAATAAACTGAGTAACCAGGAGTAAAAGAAAGGTGGATGAGATAAAAAATCAGAAGGCACCTTATTCTATTAAAGAGGTGCAAATATTCATTAGCTTTGCCAATTTTTACTGGCGTTTGATTTAAGTTTTATTGAAAATCTGAAACTCAATTATACAAATACTGCATAGTGACTCCAGAAGATTTAACTAGAGACCAGGGCAAGATAAGGCAATCAAGGAGCTAAAGGAAAAGTTTATCTCAGTCCCGATAGTGTGCCACTTCTCCCCAGACAGAGAAGGGGTAGTAGCCACGGAAGCAAGCAACCTTATGCTAGGATGTATCCTGTACCTGTTTAAGGACAAAAACCTACAAACAGTAGCCTTGCATTCTTGCAAGTTGAGCACTGCTGAGCGCAACTACGAAATACATAATAAGGCATTGCTAGCGATCTTCAAAGCATTCAAGGAATGATAGCATTATCTAATAGAAACTGAAAACCCAGTGATGGTATATACATATTACCAGAACATTCAAAATTTCCAAACAACTCATGACAGGAATCTAAGGCAGATATGATGTGGACAACAACTGGCAAACTATGATTTTATAATTGTATGTAATGGGGACACCATGTAGGAAGATGGATCCTAAGGTTGCGACCAAACCACAGACTCAAAGTAAAGTTCACTGAAGGTAGAGATAGAAGTAATTGATCAAACAGTAAAACTTAATATTGTTAATTTGAAGCTTAACTGAATTCAAGTTCATCACGAGAGAATAGTTCTTTATCTGAGTAGTGTGATGATCATGTTTATTTAAGTAGAATTGTAAAAGCCATCAACACCGGTCCATACTCCAACTGTAAATGAGCACCCTTCTTCACTAAGGGTTTGTCAATGCCGGACGTCCTCTGGTTCAGTTTTGGAACTCTGAGGATTGCTCGGATAAGAAGAGTCCACCAATCGGATTGATTTTCTGCAATGAATCTAATTTATATCTGCAGGAGAGAAAAACCTCTGAGATCGAAGTCTTGTTAGTAGCCCACTGTCAAGTGAACATGGGACTCATTATCTCAGTTAGGACTTAGTTACCTTGTGGCGATTCTGTCTATACAAGCATTGTTGTCCAACTGTTCTACTTGGCAAATCAGCAGCTATTCTAGGGAGTCCTTAGCTCACCTGGTTAGTAACACTAAGGTGTTTGCTAAATGGGCGCTACGCATAGCCAATGGTTAGTTAACAAACTCAACTGTGATAAGACAGAATACCCCCAGACTCCTGTAAAGTCTCTCAGTAATGGTATAGGACCTAGGTTATAAGCTCAGGTAGAGTAGTTGATTATCTGAACCATCCTCCATTTGTCCCCGATGCCCCAATGACCTTGCCAAGCGGCTCACACACCTTCCATAGGGATATTAGGTATTCAGAGTAACCCTGGAGTGCCATCTGATGTCAATATTGACAACATGTCTGAGTCAGCCGTCGCCTACCCACTTATATGCCCTACTGACATCAATTCTATGCTAGACTATGGCGACATATATGGTGTTAAATGGCCATCTCCTGAGGCCCAGTTTTATTAGACTATTACCAGTTATCACCCTTTGCTAAAAATCTCAATGGCCGTTTACCAACATACTCTATATCAAGCCCTGGTGGTTTTCATGATTTTTCGTGTTTCATTTAACATTGAAGGTAGGGTAACTTGATGTTCACAATCCTATACCTCATCTCTATGGTAGGGTAATTTAGTCTATTTATGGCTGGAATAGATTCAGGAGTCTGGTATAACCTACAAGTGTATTACCGGACGGTCCTGCATAACTATTCTAGTATTTGCACTCGATTCCACTATTATGAAACAACTGGTTACACGAACACAGTATGTCTGATGGGCCCTATGCTGCTTACCATACTTTTATATGTGCTTCTAGTTACTCAGCCTCGCTAGTTACCCTTTACAAAGCCTATAGTAGGTTACCCTGCATAACTCCTTTCGTGGGTTAACATGTCTTACTTTGATAGTGGGTTACCCTGTCTAACTTGGTTACCCTACCTAACTTGTTACCTAACTACTTTCCTAATTAGAGTACCTACAGTTCTCTTGTCACTTTTGCAGGTCAATAATACTGTTCCTCGCTATGCCTCCTTGAGGCTCCTGGCTGGTCTGATATTCGATAAGATATACCAACTGATATGTAGAAGCCTTATACTACCCCCTTATTCCACCAGTCTGTCATCTGACTTAGATATCTCCTATCTTCAGAGACAGCTTACTTCTGCATGGCGTGGTTTCATAGCTGCTGGCCACTGGACTTGGAGGGATACCCTTGATGAAACCCTAAGTAAGGCTCTAATTGCTGTTCCTTCCAAGATCTCAAATGGTTCTCAAGAATTTTCTTTTACCCCATACCATTCGCATGATACCAAGTATTGGACAAACTGATGTTGGAACTTAGCTTTTGCACTTCCATACCATTGGCTATCTACTAAGACGTCTACTACATAGCTAAGCGCTATGTCAAGAATATTGGGTACCGGTACATACTTTACTGGCCTACCTATGGGGTCTTCCTGGTAGAGTTATATGAGTCCAATATTGAAGACTGGATGGATTGTCCACTGGGTAGCGAGTTCCAGCTCATAGGTCTGTGTACCTATATTTCACTTAACTACAAAGGGGCCAAACCTGTTGTAGTCCAGCTTTTCCATAGGTAGCTTAATGTAAGTGTTTCTTCTATTCAACATAATATAGTTGGACTTCTTCAGTCTGCCTTGGATGATATCGTTCAGGTTGACATACCTGGGAGATGCTAGTCGCTTTTGATCATGACATTTCCTTTGCCGTTCCTGAGCCCTATGTAGTGTTTCACAAATATCTGCCAAGTGCCTTCACAGTCCCTTACCATGAGCTCGCTATTTTGGGTGTATTCCTTTATGATCAGACACTGTGCCAGACCAGTTAGTCCTGGGGACGAAACCATAGTGTACCTGAAAAGGTGTCATATTAGAAGACTTGGACACAGACTTATTGTCTGCGTGTTGTGCTAGGGGTAATAGTGCAGCCCAATCATCTTGCTGATGTGAAGGATAGCTTCTTAAGTAGTGCTCCAGCGTCTGATCTACACTCTAAGTTTGCTCATCAGGTTCAGGATGGAAAGTGGTAGAGACATTGAGTTTGACTTGAAGTAACTCTATGAGACACATCCATAACTTGGCGGTGAATCTGGTATCATCGTCTGAAAAGATAGACTCTGGGAGCCCATGAAATCGCCATACTTTCTAGAGGCAATTAAAAGCCAGTTCTTGAATGGACACCTCTGTAGCCCGTGGGATAAAGTAAGACATCTTTGAAAATCTATCAAAGATGACACATCTCTTTGTATATCCCTCTGATACAAGTAAGGCCACAATGAAGTCCATAGATATTGTGTTCTATAGCCTTATGGGAACCTTAAACAGTTAGTGCAAGCCAAACTTCTTGTTCCTTATAGTCTAAGTTCGTTGACAAGTGTCACAGGTACGAACCTATTCCGTTACCTGATTCTCCATATTGGGCCACTAGAATTTTGCTTTTAATCATGCCATAGTCTTATATGTTCCAAAGTGTCCAGCGACTCATGAATCATGTTCTGCCTCCATGATTGTCTGCTTCAAGACTTGGTCCTTGGGGAAATACCATCAGTTCTTGTATGTGAGTAGCCCCTTCTCTACCTCGAACTGTCATCAATAGTTGCCCACTATTGTGCCATCGCCTTGAGGATGTCAAAGTATGCTTGATCTTTTTCTGCTACTACCTTTAGGGCTTGTAAGAAATCTAAACTGCAAGGGACAATCCTGGCAGGTCATTAGCATTTGGGGGTGCAGGTGGTCGTGTTCCAGTTGTAAGTGCCATTACCTAAGATGAAAAAAGTGTTTGTGGCAGTGGATCACTCCCCACTTCCAGCTTGTAGTCTCTACCCCATGATACTACATCTGCCTTTTCGTTCAGCCGACCTTCGTGGTAAATGACCTAGTAGTAAAACAATTAGGGGAATCCTGCCTAGCAGTGCTGCCTGCGGTTTAAGACCTTGGTTCTATTAAAGCACTCCAAATTCTTCTGATCTGTGTATACTACTATTTGGTCTTCGATCGAGCACAAATGATGATCCCATTCCTTTAAATCCGTAACTATTGAAGTCATCTCTTGATCATGAATATCATAGTTCACATCTGCGTGCAAGAACATCATACTGTAGTAGGCTGCTAGATACCACTTTTGGTCATCACAGAGCTGCGAGAGCAGTACTCCCAATGCGAAATCACTAGCATCAGTTTCCAACTTAGTTGGACGAGAGCCATCCAAGTATGTTAGAATAGGACCAGTAGTGAACAACTCCTTTAGATGATTATATGACCGCCCACAAGCAGCCGACCAGTACCATTTTACATCCTTCTTAGTCAGATCTGTTAATAGTTTCACTACCTTGATAAACCAATTTATGAATCGAAGGTAGGAGTTTGCAAAGCCCATGAAGCATTGAATGTCAGTTACGGTCTATGGAGTCTTCTACGCCTGAATCTCTATAATCTTTCGAGTCGTCCTAGATTTACTGTGCTCCGATATCTTATAGCCTAAGAATTCAACTTCCCTTTGATGGAAGGTGGACATCTTGATGCTAACATAAAGACCCGCCTTTTGCTATCTTTCCATCACCTGACAAACCAGTGAGACATGTTCTTCAATTGTCTCTAAGTATATCACGATGTCATCTATGTAAGCGATAAATCTGGCATCTAGTATATATTTAAAAGTACTATTGATCATACTCTGGAAGGTAGATAGTGTGTTGCATAGTCCAAAAGGCATCACTATATATTCATACAGGCCATAATGACTCTTAAAGGCAGTTTTCTATTCCTAACCCGGAGCCATCCAGACGAGATAATAGCCATTCTTCTGTCCAGTTTAGTGAACACAGTGGCCTTTCCAAGCCTATCCTGAAGCTTATTCATCAAGGGCAACGAATACTTATTTTTTATAGTAATCTTATCGAGACCTTGATAATCGATGTATAATCAAAGCATGACATCTGGCTTCAGGACGAAAAGGATTGGAGTCCCGGCCACTGAACAAGACGACTGGATCTTTCCTTGTTCATCCATTTCACGGATGTAGTCATATAAGAGATCTAACTCTCACTTGGACAGAGGGTATATTGGCCCTGAGGGTGGCTTGGTCCCAGGTTCGAGTTCTGTCTTTTGATCAAACTCTGTATGCCTAGGGAGCAGAGTTATATTTTCTTGACTGAAAATATTCAAATAATCTATGTATTCAGGGAGTAGATTGACAGTGATGTCTTTTCCGTCCTGCCCAGTATACACTGTTATTCCCAACAAATATACCGGACTTCAATCCTGACCGAGGAGTTCTTCACTTGTGATAAACTCCATACATCACTTAGGGACTAGACAGTTTGTCTGACAATACTCAGGGTGCCAGTTGAGTGTACTTTTATACCAGTCAATAACGGGATTGTGGTCCCTAACTAGGACATGAGGAGATAGCCATCAACCTTTGTGTGGGAAATATCTGCAAGCTCGAACCTCATGTCATTCACATGGTCTCTGATCTTCCTTCCCACAGTGTTGGTTTAATGATTCCCAGACCCTGGAATCTGGTTACCACCTCGATCAAAGTATGGGGTCGGAAACCTGTGATATATATAGTATCAGGGCCTATTTGACCCTTGAACTACTCAACACGGCACCCGTAGTGCCAATGTCTAATAGAAGTAGTTCTTAACTACTCCGCAACTTTTGAAAGTTCCAGTCTAAAAAGACCTTTTTGTGTATTGACATATTGTATAGCGGTGGACCAAGATAGCCTCTGCCACTTCGCAGGTCTTACTGCATTAACAGATTTTGTTCGCTAAAGTGTTATAATGTATCTCACGTTATAATAGGTATAGTTTGTTCAATATGTGAACTTTTGGTAACTCAATGTATGTGTCGTATCTCTGTGACTTTGTACTGCGATGGTAGATATAAACAGTATATCTTGTTGGATGAGGTGTATTTAATAAGATAGCCTTCAATTGCCCTAGGTGAGAGTTTCGTTCCACCTCATCATTGCTCCACTGGTATGTGGACAAAATATCGATTCCCGTATGGGTGTAAGTAGTGGATTGACGGTTTTTGATTATAGAGAGATTCATAGAGCGTCAATTTTCCTATGAATTAGTTTGGGAGTCTTTTCCGAAGGTTGACTGCAGTGGCTATGGCTTCAGCCCATAGGGCGAGTGGTAATCCTATCAACATGGAGCGAATCATGGTAATAATCGTTCAGTTATATCTTTCAGCAATGCTATTGGATTCATGGGAGTAGGCGGGGGTAAGGTCATGTTTAATACCCTGTTTACCTAATAATTCTAACATAGTGGCATTAACATATTCTCATTTAGGAGTCCTGAATCGCTTGATTTAGGCTTTGTCTTGGGTATGGTGTTCTTGAATGAACCTGGTGAATACTTTGATATTATCGGATTTAGCATGGATAGTATAAACCCAATTTTATCCAGTGTGGTTATCAATAAATATAACATAGTAATTGGATTTACCAAAGGATTTCTTGGAGGACTTTCCACTAAGGTTAGAGTAGATCAGTTCAAAGGGTTTGTTGAATCGTTCTTTATGAGGTATTGATGTAGGCTGTCACTTTGTTGACTTGTACATGATGCATGATTCACATTTACACTCTTTCAGAAATTTGGGGATGAATAGTTCATTCAGTTATTTGTCGCTTTTGAGGTAATGAGTTGAGGGGTAACCAATGGCTTCATGCTAGTCTTGGTATGTCATCCTGTATGCTGATTCTTGTTTCTCTTGCATAATATAGTCTTGTCTATCGAGCTTGCCACATATAACATCTATTTTCTTTTCTCCCAAAATATACATATCCTTTCCAGAGCTACCCAGAGAGATACCCTTTTCCAAAGAAACAATTCTGCGCCATGACAACAGATTACATAAACCTAACTTGGGAACCCAAAGAACACGTTCCAGGTAGATATTAGATGTCTGACCAGTAGAGGTATTGGTCAAAGTCTGAAATGTCCCATGGCTGCATGACTATTCTCGAGTCATCACCTAATTGAACGGTACCTTAATATAGTTTGAAATTTATAAGATAGTCAAAAATTGTCGATCGTGTGTGAGCCAGTGCCTATGTCTATAACCTATCAGGGGTTGGGGTTCTTGGGGGTAGCAGAGTGGAGGGAGGATAGTGTACTGACTGGAGTGAATATCTCTTCCATTCTGTAACGCACATATAAATTAGTAGGTATGGCATACAGGACCTCAACCCAGCCAAAGACCCTGAGGTGACTCGGAGAGGAATGGTATCACAGGCCTGCCTAACGGCAAAACAATCTGAGGTATATTGTCCAAGAGAGGGTACCATAGTACTCAGTTAGGCAGGGTAACTGTGTTAGACAGGGTAACCCTGAGGCAGACTTAGGTAGGGTAACCCAGTTGAAAAGGGTAACCTGGACTACTACTCAGGTAAGGTCACCCCACAACACAGGGTACCCTAGGTTCACGATTAGGGTGGGTAACACAGTTAGACAGGGTAACTGGGTAGCCTAGTTAGACAGGGTAAATGGTTTGGCAGGGTAACTGTAGAATCCCAGGAAAGTATTGGTACGCGATACGTTAGCCAACAGGCCTTGTATGGTCGTGTTGCTAGATGTATCATGGTCGTAAAATCGAGTCTAAACAAAGTAGAGGTTACAGGATAGAGTTCGGTAATGTAAATATATGTTACGCACACATCTGATGCGATTTGGGCCATGCTGGGGCAAGTTGCTAGTATTGACACCAGATGGCGCTCCAGGGGTACCCTAGGTACCTGATTTCCTTACAGGAGGTATGGAAGTCCCTTAGAGGGCTCTCAGGGGGTCGGGGACGAACGGGGTTCGTTCGGATAAAATTCTAGTGTTAAAAGCCTCAAATGTCTCAGGACCATACCATTACTGAGAGACGTTACAGGACTCTGAGAGCATTCCGTCTTATTACGGCTGAGGTGGTTAACTAACTATTGGCTAGGGGTAGCGCCAATTTAGCCAACACAGTAGAACCACTCGCCAGAGGAGCTGAGTAGTCACTAGAAAAGCTACCGCTAGGCCAAGTAGACCAGGTTGACTACAATGTTTGTATAGATAGAAATGCCGCAGGGCAACTGAGTCTTAACATAGATAATGAGTCACATGCAGTCTAAACAGTAGGCTACTGACAAGACAATAATCGGAAAGGCTTTTCTCTACTGCAGACATAATTGAGATGCATTGCAGAAAGCCAATCGGATTAAAGAGATTATCCTTTTCTGAGCAATACGAAAGTTCCGCCAGGTAATTCTACCAGAGCCAGGCATTGATAGCCCTGAGTGGAGAAGGGTGCTTAAGAATTTTAAGAGTAAGGATGGGTATCGATAGCCTTTATAATTCTACTTAAATAAACATGATTGGCACTTTTCTCTGAAAACCAACTATCCTCTTAAGAAAAACATGATTTGAGTGAAGCTCCGGCTTAACGATATTATGTTTTTTCATTTGGTTAGAACATCTTTATCTTTACCTTCCGTGAATTGTGCTTTGAGTATTTTGGTGCCGTTGCAACTGAAGGATCCATCTTTCTACAGAGTGTCCCGGTTACAGTTTATTGTTAAGCTCTTGGCTTAACTCTCTCCAGAGAATTGTTGCTCCTCAAGACCCCTTTCGTTACATCCACGAGTACTGGTATCCCTATCTGGAACAAGTAGCTCAAGGTGGAAAGTACTATATCCAAAATGTCTCTTACGCGTTTACAATGAACTGCTGCAACCTCTTCCGGGCCTCTTTTGAACTTCGATGTTATGGCAGACCTTCGAGTCTTGTGGTGGGAATCGGTTATCAAGTTAATTGAAGCGGCACCCTTCGAGGTGCCTGAGGAATGTCAGATGATGATGGTCCCCAATCCTAGGGCACTCATGACATCGATCACACACAATCCTTCCACAGTGGTACTTGAGTCGGTCCCTGAACAGGTCACATTTGAACGTTTTACGCACGAAGTCTTCTAGCAATACATTCTGCATCAAGTAGGGCGAAGATTCGCGGAAGTACAGTCCGAACTCGAATGCTTTATCACTGACAAGCATGTCTATTTTTAAGAGAACATGGTCAACATGGCTATGAACTGGGTGAAAGAGTTACAGAATGCCTACCGCCAGCAAGCCATGACAGTGCATGCGCTGAAGAGCCGTATAGAGACACTCGAGTGGGCAGTGAAAGCAGGAGTCATTACAGACCCCGAAAATGGTGTTATCATGGATCAAGCTCATCCCCTTCTTCTAGTCCAAACTGAGCCCATTAGCTTTGCACAGCATTTTGGGAAGGTAATAGCTCATATGGACTAGCATCGACGCCGGCCACAATGGGTGCCTTGGGTCTCGGAGAAACTCCTGGTTCATCGCTGGCCTCTCTATTTGCTTTCACTGTCGAATCCCGTTTAGCCAGCCGATTACCTATCCCTTTTGACGCAGTAAGAAGCTCGTCTAGGTTGGCCAAATTTTCAAAGGAGAAGCACCATGCAAAACCTAAGACACCAACGGTCGGTACCATTCTTCTTGTGGCCCTGTCAACTCCATTGATTGTCTTAGAAGCTGAATGACCGTATGCGGTAGCAGAGGCAACTCCCTTGCCAGCTACACAATAAAATCCCTTACCACTAGTCCCTCCAACTGCAGCACCGGCTCCGGCCAGGCCTCTGCGCGGTGCTGGATGGACAAGGTTCCACTGGTAATGGCACAGTCAGCCTAGGCTTATTGTTCCGTTGCTTCTATGATCAGGGCAGGGCCAGCTGCCTATGTTTTCCACCATGAAGCCCAATCCACAAGTAGTTCGGGTGAGCCGTTGGAATACCAGCCTGATGGTCTGAAGTTGAAAAAGACCCATTGTCGTTTGTGTGATTTGGAAGACCATACAGATGTTGGGGCCTGTCCCTGCTTCTAACAACCAGTTCAGCGGGGAGTGGATAAGGTCATGGCCACAAGAGGACCCCTGTTATGATCCTATGCTGTCAGCAGACTTATAACAGGTAACTACTTCTCTGTAGGTTGGATGACTATAACTGGGCTGTACTTATAGTCCCGTATGGGGCGTGGCGCCAATCTCAGCCACCAAGGTAGGAGTACTATTGCAACAAGTAGTACTAGGCAAAGATCCACTATTCTTCTTAGGCCTATGCCTACATTGTATTGATAGTCAAACCCTATGGTTCCTATCGTACAATGCCAATAGAGGAGCGGAGAGGTAAAGAGGTAAAGTAATTGTATAGGAAAGAACTTAGATGGTTGCGTTAAGAGTCCTAACTAGCAGCTGCCTAGAGGCTTTATATAGGGACTCTTCCTTCAATCCTAACCCAGGTGACTCATATCTATGAGTCACAGTCTCGGCAGGACTCATATTGAGGCATACTACGAAATCCATCAGCTGACTCCTAAAAGTCAACTGCGCAATGTACCAACCCAATCAAAACTCATAAAACAAGTCATGTGCCCTAAAGTGGCCACATGTGCGAAATCCATGACTCATAATATGAGTCCTGTGTGAAAATCATTACATCATGTGACTCATAAATGTGGGTCATGTACCCGATTAACCAATCAAATATAACAATAATTGCAATAGTCTGCATCATGTGAAACACCAGGACTACTACTGAGTCATAGTGCGAAATCTGACAGCCTTCTGACTCATAACTATGAGTCATGTGAAATCCTGCCTTGCTTAGTTACCAATCGTGACTTTAGCTCTCCTCTCCGATCAGCCTGAGTCCTAGTAGACTCAACGTCCTATTCTGGTTAGGCTCTCCCTAAACCTGCGTAATTCATTTTATAATTTCAGAACTTGATGTCCTGTGTGCTGCCAACTTTTGCAGACCTCTTCCAAAGTTATGTTCGCCGTTCTGATAGTTTGGTCTCAGTCAGCAATCATCCTCTAGTAGGTATGTATATCATGTCTTTGGTTCCGTATTGTGGCTTCGGCGGTGCCAAGTTGGTTTCATTACCCCTCAATTTGTTGTTCCTGGCATCCCACATCTGGACTAGTATCTGTTTAAACATTTTCGCCCCCCTATCTCCTCAACTGTGTCGTCAAAGTTGCCTTTATTTTCCATATGCGTGCATCATTTTCGTTCAACAGTGCCACTTCCCCTGTGCGTCTTGGGTAATACCCACCATCGATTTTTTTGTGTCGATGTACATGGCAGTTGTCCTTGAAGCACTTGATCCTGAACATCTCCTTTTGGGGTTGTTGTTGTTTGCGTATTTTTGGGTGTTTAGGAAATCAATTAGATCTTTCCTTATCGCGTAAATGAACGTGGCAGATGTCGTTATAGCACGCAGTGCATGAATGAGCATTATGTTCAGCCAGTTTTTCTCTTTCCTCCTGCGTTGCATATGGCGGGCTGGTTAGTGTGATAGCTCTTGGGCTATCAGCTCAACCTTCGCCAGGTGCTAAATATATTTGTTTCTTTAGTTGTTCCTCCACAGTTTCGATCTTGACTGTAACCCATTCAGGGTTTTCATGGGTACTGCTAAAGGAAATGTTCAAAGGCTATGCTAGCCATATTGAAATTCTTCGAAGGGTACCACGTTTTGTCTTGTTCAGGTGAGTTGCCAATCCACTTGGCTCTAGATTGTAGGCGTCTGCGGTGTATACGTGAATCGATGATTACTTCTAGTTCGTACTCGCTTTCTCCTTTGATTTCTATAGGAGGTGGTGGTGATTGTCTTTGTGAGGGGAATTGATTGTTGTGATACGATTCGAGGAGTGAGATGTGGAAGGTGTTGTGGACTTTCATCTGTTAGGGCAAGGCTAATCTATAGGCACTTGTGCCCACATTCGTAAAGATCTTGAATGGTCTGACTCTCTTGTAATTAAGCTTCTTGCATGGTCTTGTGGCCTGATGTTCCTTGGAAGTAAGCAGACCATGTCGCCTGACTTAAGATTCGGATCAGGCTTTCTTTGCTGATCGTTATTCTCCTTTTGTCTTAACTGTGCACTGAGCATTTCTTGACGTAGGATACTGTGCAGCTGACCCATTTATTCCTTATCGGTCCTTTCTTTTGGTATCATGTGGCCAATTGCCCCATTCTCCAGGTGGCCACCATAATTCGCATGGAATGGTGTAGTCTTTATTGTTTCTTGTCTTGGTTGTTGTATGTGAATGTTAGGCACAAACGACTCCCAAGAGGATAAAATGACTTTTCAGGAGGACCTGCATTAGTCCGAACCTCTACAGCCAATTACCTCCCTGTGGCCCCGGCGTTCGCCCTAGGAGTCGATACTGGCACCTTGTGCAGTTGTTCGTTTACCAAGAAAAACGAGTAATTGGAACACATCTTGTAATCCCGTATACGTCGTTGCCGTCCATCTGACCGGATATGTCCACTGGTTATTTGAGAGGGCCTCTCTGGCTAGGTCTGGGAAGTGGAACGAAGCGATTCCGTTAAGAACTCGCAGAGATACACCTCGTTGAAGTCAAGAGAGCCCAGGTAGTCCTAGTTAGGTGTGAATGCACAATTGAAGTAGTCTACTCCGACACACACCGAGAGTACCCTGACGCCCCCATGATGTCTATACGGTCAATGGACCTATCGCAACAAGTTGATAAGGAGAGGCAGTGAAGACGAGAAGGTTTTGGCCCTATCGTGAACACTATTCATCCTGAAAGCCAGCTTCCGAGCCAGATAAGACGGCACGAAGCAGACTCGGCCAACAACCAAGCTGGCCTCTTAGAGTTCTAAGAAGTTATAGATACGTTCCAAACTGGGCGGCCATATCTTAACAGCCAAAAGAAGGTTGACAACTCAGACTAAGTGGGTCCACACCCTCAGAGCAGTCAGGAGCTCTGATCATACCGTCAGCTGTGCGGGGGAAGATAGAGTTTCAGGGTCAGGGTGGGTCACTCTTGCATTAAGAGAGGAAGGTTGGGGAGAAAATACATGTATATATGTAAAACCAGTTGTATTCCGCGAACACTCAGACGCGGGATAAAAATATCGTAGTGCCTCCCGAGCTTTAGCCATCATCAAGCAACGGAGTAGAGATCTTATCAATATCATACGTTTTACTTGAAAAATCTTTACTACTCAATCAAACGAGCCTTCCTAGACAAGTCTCTGTCTACGGAATTAAGATTTAGGCCTGGTTCGATTCGCATGTCCTTAGAAGCGACTACCCTTAATAGCGAATTCTGCTAATGGTAGTAGGTCAGGCCAATCGTCCTTTTGATAGTCGATATAGGCTCGTAGGTATTATTCTAGTATCCCATTTGTCCTCTCGGTTTCTCCATCTGTCTGAAGATGGAAGCCGGTACTCAACCTCCTTTCACACCCTAATGATTTCGTCATTTCTCTCAATAGTTCCGATATGAACAAGGTTCCTCGATCTGTGATAATAACCTATGGCAGTCCATGTATGCGAAATATTTCCCTCAGGATATTTGGCACAAAGTTGTTAGTATTCATGTCCTTGTTGCAAGGTATGAAGTGACTCTTTTAGTTAATCGGTCGATTACCACCAGAATGGCGTCATAGCCGCCAAATATGGGAAGGTCGGTAATAAAGTACATTGCTATAGATTTCCATGGTTGGTGCGGTGCTTTGTTTGGCTGCAGTAGTCCATATGGTGCATGCCGGATTGGTTTTGTCCTTTGGCAGGTATCGCAGTATTTGACATATCATTTGATATTGTCCTGCATCTTTGGCCAGTAATATTGCCTGGCTAGAAGGGCGTTAGATTTGCTGTTCCCCCATGGCTTGGTGTTGGTAGTTCGTGGTTTTGTCATATTATCCTTGTCCTTATCGCTTCCTCCTCTGGGACCCAAATTTTCCCTTGGAACCAGATGTATCCTTCCTTCCAATGGCATGTGCTAAGTGCCACACCTTTCATCTCCTTGTCTCTTCTTGCCAGGGCCTCGTGGATTGCCCTTATCTGTGTATCAGTTTTGCTTGCTTCTGAGATTCCTGTGTCCTCTTCTGTACACTTCAATGCTTCTATTGCTCCAAAATAGTCTTCTGTTGGTAAAAGGATTCCGTGTTTCAGTTGAATCCTTTGGTGATTTTTCTCAGGGATGTCGCCAAAGGTTCTCGTTAGGGCGTCTGGCTTTCCTCCATCTTCCCCAGGTCGGTATTGTATCTTGATATCCTATTGGCTGAGTGTTTCGCTATAGCCAATTTGTCGTTCTTTGAGTTCTTTTGTAGTGCTGAAGGGTGGCAGGTTCTTGTGGTCCGTAAGTATTAATACTCGATGTCGACTCCTATTTGCATATCTTCTCCATTCTTTTAGAGCTTGCACGATTGCTTACAGCTCCTTGTCGTATATGTCATGGTTGCATTACGTGGGTGACATCATTTTCGAGCTGTATGCTACTGGTCGCCATTTTGCATACTCCCCTCTTTGTGATATTATGCCAGAGCATACATATTATCAGGCATTAATTTCTATCATGATCTCTTTCTCTGGATCATAATAAACCAGGAGTGGGGCAGAGGTTAGGCATCAGCGTAGCTCATCGAATACCTGTTGTTGTCAGTCTGTCCAGTTCCATTTGACCTCTTTCTTGGTAAGCTGATATAAGGGTCTGGCTATACGGCTGAACCCTTCTATGAATCGTCGATATAAGTTGCAAAATCCCATAAAGCATTGTATGCCTTTCTTGGTTTGTGGAGGTTTCCATTCCCATATTGCTTCGGTCTTGATGGGAGCGACACTGACTCCGTCAGCATCAATGATGAATCCCAGGTATTCTGTTCGGTCTTGGTAAAACTCACACCTAGATAGTTTCAGTGTGAGTCCTTCCTTTCGTAAGGCTTCTATGATATATCTGACATAACTGTGGTGTTGTGCAAGGTTGTCCCAGTATATCAGAATATAGTCTAGGTAGACAATACAACTGATATCCAGGAAGTGGCTCAGGAGTCTGTTGACCCATTTCTGGAAGGCTACTGGGGCGTATTTAAGTCCAAAGGGCATGACAGTATATTAGTATATGCTATATTTTGTCGTAAATGTGGTTTTCCATTCGTCTCCTTCTTTGATCCTGAGGTTGTGGTAAGCATTTCAGATATTGAGTTTGGTAAATATTTTGTCTGTCGTTAGCCTATCCAGGGCCTCCCCTATCAGTGGTAACGGGTATCGGTCCCATTTGTTGACTTCATTGAGTCCTCGGTTCTCCACATATAGTCTTAGTTTACTATCTATCTTTTTGACAAACAGGATTGGAGATCCTCCTTTTGCAAAAGAATCTCGGATCCAACCTTGGTTTTTGTTGACACAGAGGTATTCACTTAGTTCTTCCACCTCTCATTATCCCAATGGGTACAACCTTCTTGCTGGTACCGTTTCTCCTTTCTGTAAGTTGATCTCTAAATCAACCTTGGCCTGGTGATGTAACCGGTATTGGTTACTATTGCTAAGGCTGACAAGGCTAATAGAAACTAGCAGGGCTAGTAAGGGGTTAATTTGTCTTGTTATTGGTTTCAAGTATCGTTTGATACTTAGTTTGTTTTGTTTTTGGTTTCAATTATCGTTTGATACTTAGTTTGTTTTATGTTGGGTTTTATGTATCAGGCTGATACCAGATATGTTTTATGTTTTGTTTCATGTATCGGGATGATCCAGATTTTGTTAACAGTACCGTTTAGGAGCATGAGGCATTTGTTTGATCAGAGGACTTTATAAGCGGAGCTTGAATATGTCCGTTGATTGGATATCAAATGGAAGAGGATGGAAAGCTTTGGAAAAGCGAGATCATGTATTTAAAGACTGCCCCTCTGGAGCTTAGACAGGGCAGACTTCGACAGACAGAGTTTTCAATATACTTGGTTGAGCAGTTACTTCTTTTCAGGTCGCACGAAACTACAGCAAGCAAGTCTATGACTTAGCAAAGCTAGAGATATAGTTATCGACGGCTGTTAAACAACTTATCCAGATCTCCGGTAGCACTACTCACTTAAAGTTCCGACAGTTTGGAATCTGTATCACTATCTTTATACCTTACCGAGAGGCTTTCCTCTTGGTGCCTGATACACTCAGAGAGGCATTACATTTTTTTAACTTTAACAAGTAGTTGAGTTAGAAGCAGGCAGAGGTTAGGAAACCTCAGGCTTGCAAGATATTGCCCAGAATAGGTGACGAGAAACTCCAGATGAGGTCAGGTAAGCAGATCCTACGACAGGAACTTACCAAAAAGAAATGCAGCCAGAGCACCAAAGGCGAACAATCTACGGCATCCAGCTTCAAAGTAGACGAAGCAGGGAGACAGTTATCATGAGACCAAGCAAAGCAATTGCTAGCGGAATCGGCGAAGGAACTGGCCCAAGAAAAAGCGAGAACTCCAGGAGAGTTCCCCGGTACGCCAAAGGGATTGAAGGCAAAGCAAGTAGCAACACCCAAGGACGATCCAAGCAGCTCAGACAGTGAAGAGAGCTCCAATACCTCTAGTGATTCAGACGATATGTCGAATCCAGGACCTAATAATGCGCCTGTGGCTAGAGAGCCAACACCAGCAACTACAGCGAAGCTTAGCATCAAGGTTCCTACACCAAAGAAGTTCAGTGTTGAAGGAGAGGACCTTAAACCAGAAGAGTTAGATCGTTGGTACTAGTCAGTCCAGTTATACCTAAGACTACACGGAGTAAACTCTAAAACAGACGGAGCGGGAAGCTATTGGATACTGTACACAGAAGGGAGAGCCCTAGAAGCAGCTTTTCAGGCGGCAGAAAACTATGGCGAAGACTAAACCAGAGATCAGCTAATTGATTGGTTAAGAGAACGATTCCAGTCATCCAGACAGAAGGATGACCTTTACAAATGATTCCACGAGATTGAGCAAGTCTAGAATGGGAAGATGCAGCGCATTACAATGGTGGCTACAGACCTGTTGATGTACCGATCATGACTACCAGAAGGCACCTTTTCCGAATATGCCTTTATCTAAAGGTTCTTCCAATGTATGCACACTAGGCTAAGGCGAGATGTCAAAACATGGTATGATTCAAACGAAACAATCGAGACCACGATAGCCTATAAAGAGAGAGTCGATGCAATCCTCCACGATACAGGAGCCTATAGAAAGGAAAAGCAGAAAGATTGATACAAGGAAGACAACTCCAAGAAGGACAACAAACCTCAAGGGAAGAAAAAGGAATCTAGCAAAACAAATTTCCAAGAGAAAAGGGAGCATGCTTTACCTGTGGAGGTAAAGGACATATGGCAAAGGATTGTCCCAACAAAATCGACAAAGGCAAAGGAAAGACACCCAAGAAGGAGACATCATCCAATCGAGTTGAAGAAGCCAGCAGCGAAGATGAGGTATATGTCAATGCCTTAGAGGTCGAGACCAATGCATCAGCACAGAACACGCTACCCAATGGTGATAACAGTCATACAGCATTGGAAGGAACGATCCTGATTAACGGCAAACAAGCGAGAGTCCTATTTGATACAGGAACAATAGGAACAGACCTGTTAAGCGCAACCTTTGTCACTACACATGGAATTCCATCTACCGAAATGGCAACTCCAGCAACCATTCATATGGCTATGAAAGGGTCACGATCTGAATCCTAGTAAGAATGCAACGTCAGTATAGCAATTGGGAAGATGAAGACTACTGGAAATAGAATGATGTGAGGAACTTAGCCAAGTACGATGCCTTGATTGGAATGCCATTCTTATCGCGAAACAAAGCATCAGACGAATGTGGTAAAAGGAGGATTCATTTTCCTGACCATAAGATATGGGTAAATTGCACACCAACAAGTGCCAGAATTTGAGCAGCTGTGACAAGCACAGAAGAGATAATGGAACAATACCCAAAAGTATTCCCATATCCGATTCCTGCAAGGTTACCACCTTTAAGGAAGATCAACCACCGAATCAGATTGAAGGATCCAGAGAATCTGAAGACGATGCCGACATACTCAGTACCAGAAAAGTACGAGTTTCGACTCAAGGCATGGCTGGACCAGAAACAGCGAGAAGGAGTTATCGTACGACCTGAAGTGCTAGGAGCAGCACCGATGTTTGTGTCTGTCAAAGGAAAGACTGATGGCAGGATCAGATGTCGAGTGGACCTTAAAGCGAGAAATGACAATACTCAGAAGGATGATGAATCTATTCCAAACCAAAGGAGATTACTCAATGCATGAGGAAGGGCTCGATACATAAGCAAGATCGACCTAAGCGATGCCTACTTTCAAACTACGGTTCACCCTGACGATGTCAAATATAACAGTTTCCAAACACCCTTCCCTGGCTACGTCAGCAAAGTTATATTATAAGGAGATGGGAATGCACCAGGTACATTTATGAGGATCATGTCAGACCTACTCGCCGACTACCTGGGAGAATTCGTGTGGGTGTACATCGACGATATACTCATATTCTCGGATACAGAGTCCGACCACTTGAAACACTTCATAGTGGTTTGTGACAGGTTGGAGAAGGCGGAGTTCTTTGCGAGCAGAAAGAAGTCGGACTTCTTTGCAAAAGCATTGCAAGTACTAGGCCACGTCATCGAAGACAAGGGACTTAGAGCATCCCCAGAAAAGATCAGGAGGATTGAGGAGTGGGAAACACCAAAGAATAAGAAACAACTTCAGGAGTTCCTAGGATTGGTAAACTACATTAGCCAATTCCTAACATACATTGCTACTATAACTACAGCCTTGACGGATCTTACCGGAAATGAGGAGTTTGTCTGGACACCTACACATGATCAATGTATCGAGAATGTGAAGGAAATCACCAAACGGAATCAGGTCATGAGACCAATCAACCACACCTCAGGACAAAAGATATGGCTCATTACGGATGCCTCTGTCTTAGAGGTAGGAGCTTCGGTAGGACAAGGAGACACACCTGAAACGGCGAGGCCTGCGGCATTGCACATCATGAAATTCACCCACTCACAAATGAATTACCGAACTACTGATAAGGAGGCACTTGCAATCATGGATGCCTTAACCTCCTTTGATCACATTCTTGCAGGGCATGAATTTACGATCATAACTGACCACCAACCATTGGTGTACCTGAAGACAGCCAAGAACCCCTCACGCAAGCAGCTGACGTGGCGAACCCATTTGGGAAAATACGAGGCAAAGATATGTTATAGGCCCGGGAAGGGAAACTATTTAGCTGAGGCCCTTTCCCGTCTTTATGAGCAATTTGATTCAGAACCAAACTACGCTCAAGACCCTACCAACAAAGAAGATTCAAACCCTCACACCATACCTTTTACATCCTCAAATATGTCGCGCTTTGAACCACTTCCTGATGAGGAACCACTTTCATCGGATAACTCAAATTGCTCTATCAGGGCAGGAGACGATTGGGGAGAAAGAGTCACCCTAGAGATTAGTGATGATGAGAGAAATCATGCGGCCATGCACTGGAGCGCATGCTATGATCGCCAGTGTACTATGCATGAGGACAAGAAGCTTAGAGACAAGATAGTTCTAGCTGAGCTAGTCTCTACATACGAAGAAAGGAATAGTATCTTGTTACCTCTGCCACCAGTACTGGACCTGGATGCTATCAGGCGACGTGTAAATGAACAGCTAGGAGACATGAGTTCGGAGTATCAGGACCATGAGAGTCCTTACCAACAACTATCAAAGGAGCCTAAGCGGCCTCACTACTCCTATGTGGCACGCGGCCATCCAAGTCTTATACAAGTCATCGAGCCACCTACCCTCCCTCACTACTGGGGTGCACTCTACGACCTTTACGAAGACGAGGAGGAGGAAGTAGCACGCCTGGAGCGAGTACAGGATGAACCGGATCTGGCAGCAGTAGTGGCAGAATTGAGCAGCCAATGGAGAAGACAGATGGTAGAGGCCTACAGGACCGATGACCTGAACAAGCAGGCTTCTGATGCTAGCAACACTGGGAGATGTGGCAAGCTATCCCACTATAGGATCGGCGATGGACAAATGTATGCAACGAGCAGGGGTGGTCAGGATTGCATATACATACCTAAGTGATATGCAGTGAATTGGATGACACTCAGGGAGATCGTTATTGATGAGATTCACAATAGAGGACACCATAGCGCAGATAGGAACCTATGCTATACTACAGAATACATATTCTGGCCCAAGATGAGGAAAGACTTTCGAGACTATGTCCGACAATGCGATTTATGCCTGAGGAATGAGGAACGCTACCAGCTACCTGAAGGAGAGGCACAGTCTATCCCAGTACCCTCAGAGATATTTACCTCGAACGCTATCGACTTTGCAGGACTATTGAACAAGTCTGGAAACAACAAGTACGATACAGTACTAGTAGTTGTCGATTGGGCGGTAGATTTACTTGGTTTATCCTTACACATTCAAACAGTCAAGCAGTCGAGACCCTCACCCACCTCCGGCACCATATTTTCACTCAACATGGAGTATCTACATCGATTATCAGCGATGCTGACCCTCGTTTTACCTCAGGATTTTGGGCCTAAAGCATGAAGTCTTTGGGGATCAAACATATCAAGGCAGTACCAGGACACCACGAAACTAATGGCCAGGTTGAGAGAAAGATTAGGAAACTTAAGACCGCCTGGAGGAATGGTGTTAACAAGCGCCAGAACAACTGGTTACTTGCGCTTCCTGAGTTATCAGCCTGCGAGAATGCAGGACATTCTGATGTCCTAAAAATGTCACCATACAAAGCAGTGTATGGACCATATTACCATATGCTGTCGACTATCAGAGTCAGAAACACCCAGGTGCCTGCCTCCGATGACTTCCTTTACAGACACCAGGAACTGCATAATGAGGCCTACCAATCTGTCAAGATGGCGAGATTTAGGAGTACCAGGATGGCTGCAAGAAAAAGGACCACGTACAAACCCATTGATGTGGGCGAACGATTGTTAGTCGGGGGAGATCTGTTCGCTACAGAATCTGGTAGAAGCAAGACACTCGAACCTAGATGGCGATGACCCTTCGAGGTGTTGGAATACGACTCCCACAGTTAGAACCACACAGTTAAGATAGACACTAGGATATACCGCCGCAAGGAAGGAGTATTTCATTGCTCTACAGTTAAGAGGTTCATAGAGAACGAGGATGAGAGGTTCCCTGGCAGAGCCCATGCGAAACCAGCGCCAATCCTCATTGAAGAAGTACCAGAATGGGAAGTTGAACCAGTGTTGGACCACAGCCAGCACTATGGACGAGACCAGTTCCTTATTAAGATGAAAGGTTATGCAGATTCTGAGAACAGCTGGGAGCCTGTCGAAGGGTTGGAGAACGCTATGAACCTTGTCCAGGAGTGGTGAACACACAATTGTCAAGGCAATGAATTTCCTATCATTACAGGATATATCGAGATCAGATTCACGCTACAGATGCCAATTTACGGGGAGTTCGCTGAGGAAGGAAAGGTGGACGATGGGTTTTGGAAACCCTATTTGGAAAGCGACTATGATGACTTTGGAGTCTCAGATGATGGCGAGATTATCAAGACCTGGTTTTGATTTTGCGCGATTAGGGATATTCTTTTTTGGGTTTTTGTTTTTGGAAACAGTGGTTTTGTTTCCCGGGTGTAACTGGTATTGGTTACTATTGCTAAGGCTGACAAGGGTAACAGAAACTAGCAGGGCTAGTAAGGGGTTAGTTTGTCTTGTTATTGGTTTCAAGTATCGTTTGATACTTAGTTTGTTTTGTTATTGGTTTCAAGTATCGTTTGATACTTAGTTTGTTTTATGTTGGGTTTCATGTATCAGGCTGATACCCGATATGTTTTATGTTTTGTTTCCTGTATCGGGATGATACATATTTTGTTTGCAGTACCGTTTAGGTGCATGAGGCATTTGTTTGATTGGAGGACTTTACAAGCGGAGCTTGGTTATATCCGTTGATTGGATATCAAAAGGAAGAAGATGGAAAGCTTTGGAAAAGCGAGATCTAGTATGTAAGGACTGCCCCTCTGGAGCTTAGACAGGGCAGACTTTGACAGACAGAGTTTTCAATATACTTGGTTGAGCAGTTACTTCTATTCAGTTCGCACGAAACCACAGCAAGCAAGTCTAGGATTTAGCGAAGCTGGCGATATAGTAATCGACGGCTGTTAAACAACTTATCGAGATCTCCAGTAGCACTACTCACTTAAAGTCCCGCCAGTTTGGGATCTGAGTCACTATCATTATACTTTACTGAGATGCATTCCTCTTGGTGCCTGATACACCCAGAGAGGCGTTACAGGTGCGGTGGTATCTTCGTTTCTTCTTCTTCATTGAATATGTCCAGGTACTGGTGATATTCCCTTGGAACAATATCCTGGGTCTTTTCCATTTCTTGTCCTCCCTTTGCCTTGATGGCCTGTTCAGTGCTGATATTAGTTGCTTCGATCCTGCTAGGCTTGTTTGCCTTATAATCACATTTGAAGATCCCTGTAACTATGTCCCTTTCTATTCAACTTGCCGAAGGAGATGGCAGAGATCTCATTGATCTTGATTCTTTGGCGATCTGGTTTCTCAGTACTTCCAAACCCAGCTTCGACTCTCATAGTGGGAGCCAATTGCTCCACGTATTCGCATTGTCCAAAGACAATCTTTTCGCATATTAATTGAGTGATTCTGCTTCCTGGCTAGACTGTATAATCGTCCTTTACCGGTTAACAAGTACTACCTTGATTTCACCCATTATGGTCAGCGTCGATTACCCCCTCATTGACAGTAATCAGATGTTTAACAGCAAATCCACTATATGGAGCAATCCGCCCATAGGTACCTTCTGGAAGTTAGATGGCTATTCCGGCACTGACAAGTATTGGTCTTTTGCCGCTATCGTGACATTTTCGCTTAGATATAAGTCATGTCCTGCTGCCCTTGCTGATCCCTTGGTAGGAATCGTTGCTGTTTCGTGTAGTCTTTGTATTTTGATATTCTGGACATCCTTAGCCTGGATCTTGGAGAATTGCATAGTTAAATTCTCTTCCAGGGCTTCTTCTTAGGGGACTAGGTCCACTGCTGGCGAGCTTTCGAGGCATACTATTGTACACCTCTCGTTATCGAAAGTAATCTTGTTGCTTTCCAAATCGATATTGGAGTTGTGTCTTCTTAACTATGGCAGCCGTAAAACCACCTCATGGTTGGGCAAATCTGTGATTTGGAAGGTTGCTACTTCCCTATAGCTGCCAATGTCCATAGGTACTTCCGCAATATGGATAATAGGTCCAATAGCACTTGGGTCCCCATCCACAAGGTAGATTTCCCTTGTTTCTTTTGCTTTCTTCATTCATATGCCGTGTCGTTAGCTGAATTCTTTATCGATAAAGCTTTCTGTAGCGCATGAGTCAATCATGCCTTTAATGATGAGTGTCTTATCCTTGGCATATAATTGCATTTTGACCATGGCATGGTCTTTTTGTTGTTCCAATGTTTTTGTGTTTGCAAGTACCATGTCGATGTTGCCCACTCCGATGGTTTTGAATGTTTCGTCCCGCATCCCATCTCTTACTGGGGACTCTCTTCGTTTCCGACTCATCAGGTGCTTTTCTAGTCTCCATTTCGTGCATATTGGTTTGTTGTTTCCAACGGTTATTGTTGGTCTTGCTTTTGAACTACATAGTATAGTCCTTCTTATCTCTTGCATTTCAGCAGTCACAGAATCTGTGCCCTGGTCTGGCGCATCCCAGGCATAGGTTGTTGTCCCTTCTTCTTGTAAATTCTGCTCATGAGAGGTTCAGTCATGGG
Source organism: Tuber calosporum (assembly GCA_003316355.1). Lineage (NCBI taxonomy): Eukaryota > Fungi > Ascomycota > Pezizomycetes > Pezizales > Tuberaceae > Tuber > Tuber calosporum. The sequence continues at coordinate 31,209 of QFET01002344.1, forward strand.
GGTCTTTTAGTTGCATTCAGGTCCATCGGGTCTCCTTGGGTTTCCGTATTGTTGCCTGAACTCTAGGTTACATTATCATTTCTAGGCGTTTCCAGTTGACCGATAAATGTAGTGTTGTTTCCTTGAAGGTGTTTGATCATATTGAACTGGATTTGTTTCTCAATTGCCCACGCCACAAGGGCATCAACATTGGGAGCTACTATGTGGTCTGCTGCACATGCTGCTTGGAGCGATTGGTTAATTCGTCTAAGGAACTATCTTCTTAACGTTCCATCATCCTCATTGGCCTCCATAGCTCTCAGGCGGAAGTCATTCCAATGTGCAGTAACTGGTTCCTTGCCTTGCCATAAGCGGGCGAGCTTTCTCCTTGCTGCATTTTCTGCGTCCATATCCCCAAACTGGTCTTTGAGGGCTGAAGTGAATTCCTCATAGGTAGTCCAAGTCTCTATTTTTCGTCCTTCTGCAATTGTAGTTGGCCAGCTTGGTGCTGTCTCCCTTAGTAGGATTTTGACGTAGGTACTGCATTCTATATTTCGTGTTTCTCGTATCGCTTCAAAGCAAAATTGGCATTGTACTAAAAGATTCGTAGTTTGGTCCTTATTCCATGGAAGATAGGGAGTTTCTCGACCTTGATCCGGTTGTTGGTTATTTCTTGCAGATTGTTGATCAGGTTCAGGTTTTCTTGGAACCATGCAGTTGTGAATCCTGCTAGTTGAATTCCTCCTCCCCAACCCTCAGTTGCTGGTCCTAGAGCAGACATTCTTTCTAGTCTTGGTGTTTCGGGTTCTAGGGATCTAGCTGGTGAGGCAGGTTCAGGTGTGACGGGGCATGCAGTCCTAGGCGACTGACTTATGGATGGGTTTGTGTTGAGTACTTCTTCGAGTCCAGGACCAAGTATTGAGGTATCAATTTCTCCCTCTGTAAGGTCAATGTCGTTGTCTGTAAAGTCTGCTGGTTTGTAGTTTGGTGTTGCGTATGTGAGGCAACTAAATATTACGATCCTATGCTGTATGCCGACTCACAACAGGTAACTACTTCTCTATAGGTTGGATGACTATAACTGGGCTGTCCATATAGTTGGGTATGGGGCGTAGCGCTAATCTCGGCCACCAAGGTAGGAGTAATATTGTAACCAGTAGTATTAGGTGAAGATCCACTATTCTTCTTAGGCCTATGCCTACATTGTATTGATAGCCAAACACTATGGTTCCTATCACACAATGCCAATAGAGGAGCGGAGAGGTAAAGAGGTAAAGCAATTATATAGGAAAGAACTTAGATGGTTGCGTGAAGAGTCCTAACTACAGGCAGCATTGAGGTCCTTTATATAAGCACTCTTCCCTCCACCCTAGCCCTGTTGACACATATCTATGAGTCACATTCTCGGCATGACTCATATTGAGTCATACTATGAAATCAATCAGCTGACACCTATAAGTCAATTGAGCAATGTACCAAACCAATCAAACCTCATGAAAACAAGTCATGTGCTGTAGAGTGGTCACTGGTTTGAAACCCATAACTCATAATATGAGTCCTGTGTGAAAATCATTACATCATATATTCTCACAAATGTGGGTCTTGCACACAATCAAACAATCACAATATAACAATGATTGCACTAGGGTGCATCATATGAAAGCCATGACTACTACGGAGTCATAGTGCGAAATTTGACTGCCATATGACTCATAACTATGAGTCATGTGAAATCCTGCTTTGTTTAGTCACCAATCGTGACTACTCCCATTTCCCGAACCTCTACGATACTCTTCACCTCGGGAGGCTAGTAAATAAAGCTTGGAATCCAACTTAGTGGATGCGGTGAACCATTGGGCCTCTGCGGTGGTGACACCAGTGGAGACACTGGTAACCGACGGTGATGAGGTGGAAACTTCGGCGAAGGAGGAGAACTGGGTAATTCCCACACCTCGATCAAGAGCAATGACTCCTCTCCTTCCCTGCTCGATTTAAGCCGATTTCTTGGTAGACGAAAGTCACGAAGGTATGACGCTAGAGTAACCTACTCCCAAGTATCTTGAGAATCCAAAAGGGACTCTGAATTTACTATTAGGATGAGGGGAAAAGCGTCATTGGATAGGTGATTAATAGACAAGGTAAAAGGTATGGAACTAATAGAGTGACCATTCAACTTGTTGTATCAAAGAAAATAGTCCTGCATGGCTTACGACTCCCAATCCTTAAGGGATTGCAGGCTGTTTAAATACAAAAGATTGTAGCTAGGAAAACTAAACAAAAGCGCAAACATCCTGTCCAACAACATACATAACAAGATAACCATATTCCGAAAACAGAGGGTTAAAAACGACAGGATGGAGCTAACAAAACAAGTAATGGAATCCCAACAAGAAGGAACAAGAGATCGCTAATACAATACAAATCTAGTAGGTATAGCAGGAGGATAGCGATACCCAAATAGGTAGAAGCAAGGAGGGGTAGTGATATGCGAAACAAGGAAAGTATAACCAGTTATCAAGGGACAACCAAATAGTACCGCTTATCAGGTATAAACCCAAATAAGTAATAACCAACATCAAGTCAGTTGTAATAGTACAAACATAGTAGGATTCCGTTACATTCCCCTCAAAAGAACTAAAACAAACAATACAATCAGGAATATCATAAAGGGCTTAATAACCAACCCGCCTTTGAAGCATTCCACTCAATTTCAAAACCTATAACTTAATCAGTAAACATATCTCCATTACTAGTATCAGGACCTTACACCTTTATAAGCCCCATAGTAGCGAAGACAATACCAGGAAGCAGTTAACCTTCCATCTCAGATTCATCCAAGGTGGAGAGTGTTGTGCTGGTTTCAGATTGTGAGTAGTCAGAGTCTTGAAGGGGTTTCCAAAATCCGTCAGGGTCAAGCTTAGTTGAGAAGGGGGCACTGTCTGGTTTGTGAAGTGTCCAGGCAGAGAACGTCTCGCCATCGGACCAATTGAGTCTGAAAGGTATAGATTCATTGTAGATATCGAACCAGTAGGATTTGATGAGGGCGCTGGCGCCTTCTAGATTCTAGAGGGGTTCTCAAGTTGCTCCGATTTCGTCATAGCCTTTTAAATTGATTAGGAACAGTTGCTCTCTGCGACAGATTCGACCATTGAGTATCTTTTCGATATCCTATTGCTCTTGTCCACTGGCATCGATTATGACAGGATCTTTGGATATGGGTTCAGGTTTTCCAGGATGGCGAAGGGGTTGGGTCTTAGGTAAATGCGAAGATGGCTGTGATGGATCCATGTGTGGATTCCTGCAATCACTGGAGGGAGTATGAGTTTGTAGTTGCTATATCTGTCAGGTCCTTCACTTACTGAGAAGGGTCCTAACTATGGTCCAACTAGCTTGTGATTTCATCCAACCTTATAGATATAGGGTACTGACTTGAGGATAACTGCAGTTTCATTTGGGATTATTGGGGGTCGATCCTTTCTTCTGTTTTCGATGGAGGTGGTTTGGCGTGCTCTGGCCTTCTTGAGTGAATCTCTGGCAAGTTGTTGATTCTTCATAATGTGAAGCAATCTCGTCTGCCGCTGGTACTGAAGGAGGGAGAAATCTGACACTAGAGAGGAGTTTTGGTAGTCTGCCAAAGGTGATTTCAAAGAGGGAGAGTTCTGTGGCATCGCTAGGGGCTGCATTGATTGCAGTATGGATATGAGTTAGGTGGTGATCCCACTTGGTTCCTTTAGGGTTGATATAGTTCCTAAGTCATTGGCCAACAGTTCTGATTCTGCACTCAGTCTGCCCATTGGTCTTGTGATGATAAGCAGTAGCCATATTGAGATCAACATTAAAATTCGCGATAAGCTGTGTCCAAAAGCATAAGGTAAACTTGGGGTCTCTGTCAGAGACTAAGGAGGTAGGGAAACCATGAATGTAGAATATTCGCTCAATGAGGGTGTGTGCTATTTCGATACCTGTCATGTTCTGGGAGACTGGTATGAGGTAGGTAAAACCACTGAATCGATCCAGGACTATTATAATGAGTTCAAGCTTGGAATCGCTAGGGAAGGGTCCTGTAAAGTCAATTGCAAGGGACGAGAATAGCTTCCTGGAGACATGGAGGGGGGTGACTGATCCTTCAGGGACAGTGGTAGGTTGCATGTTCAGCTGGCATAGGTGGCATCTGCAGACATAGTCTTTGAAATCGTTCCTCATAGATTGCAAGTAGAAGTGTCTGGAAGCATATTCAAAACATATCTGACAACCCATATGTGCTATTTGTTAATGGGTCATGCGTACAATTTCGCTTCTGATATTAGCACCTTCATAGCTTGCTTCATAGGGGACATAAGGACAGTATATACTGTCATCCTTCCCCTTTGTGACGAGAACTCCATCATATAAGAGCCAGTCAGGGTGGTCGATAGCCTTGGTAACTACCTCAAGGAGAGGGTCATTCTGGGTAGCCTTTCGAATACTGGAGTACCATTTTCCTTTTATGTAGTTGGTAAGCTGAAAAGAGCGAAGTTCAAGCTGAGAAAAGGGCTGATCAAAGAAGCAGTCCTGATTATCGACAGGTGCTTCTGGGGTAGGTAGCTCCCATCCATGATCGATATCCAGTATTTCTATTTCTTTTCCCTTATCAATAACTGTATGGAAGACTGGGTAGCCATCATCATCGTGGAGGAGCGGAGGAACATCCCATCTGTGCTCTGCTCTGCTCTTGAGGTGATGAGGGGAGACAAAGTTGGAGGAAGAGTAAAAAGGCTAGGGTCCCGGAATATTGAGAGATTCTGAGGGAAAGTATCCTGTATTCTTTCCATTTATGTGGGTTTAACATTCATCTCAGATACAGGCAGTCCAGTACATGGCTCTGTGTCTATTAGATTCAAGAAATCAGTCTAGTTCATTGACTGGGGGTCGAGGAGGGACTGGTGTGGACTTAGAGTCAGGTTCACTAGGTGTGCTGCTGGGGGCAATATTTCCGGAGGTGGTGACTGCAAGGGATTCCAGTTGGGTGTTAGAATCAAGATTCATTTAAAGCAGTTGGTGATAGCATCTGGATGCAGAGGTTCGTCCATATCTCCTGGAGGATTGTTAATTCTCGCCGCAAGGCCAGACAGTTGAGCTTTAGCTCGCTCAATAAGTACAGTGGTATGGGATGGCTCTTGAGGGTTGCTGAGATAGGATGAGGTCTCGACGATTTCACAACTTTGAATGGCATTGGTTGCAAGCTCGAGGGTATCTGCTGCTTTGTCCATGGCTTGTTCAACAGAATCTGAGTAGTGACTCGCTTCTGGGGAGCTGGAGGGGTTTGAGCTGGTGTCAAGATGTGAATTCTACAATGGGGTGGTGTTTAGGAGTAAGAATGCGAGAGGGTACTTGAAAAGTGAGGGCAGTAGACGGGTCTAGTACATGGGTGATGTTGAGGTAGTGTCTTGATACACTGTTCATGGCAAAGGAAGGGGTTTTTATAGGCTTCTTCTCTGTAGGGTCTTCGAGTATTTGGTCTTCTTCAGCTGGTGTGTCTTTATAGATCCTGGATAGTGGATCTGCAAGGACAATTTCTTTGCCAGGTCTGTCTATGATATCGAAATCATAAGATTGAAGGAAGATGTGCCATCTAGTTTGGTGGTAAGGTAGGTCAGTCTTCTTCAGGAAAAACGATAGTGCCTTGTTTTAGATACTACAGTAAACTTGGTGCAATATTGAATCGGATAGAATGCCTCTATGTCATCCACAATCTCCAAAAGTTCAAATTCATAGACAGGGTAGTGCAACTGACTTGTAGCAAACTTTGTGCTATGGAATGCGGCAGGATATACTTTCTCAAGGAAGGGTCCTTGGCCAATACATGCTCCTGATCTAACCTTAGAGGCGTCAGTAATCAGGTATATTGGATCAGCTGATGTCCATATGAGATGGGGCGGAGCGGAATTCTGTCATTGGCCAGGCGCTTAACCTGGTTGAAGGCTTCCACATGCCAGGGTCGCCATTCAAACATATCTTGGGAAGTTAGATCCGAGAGGGGAGCAGTGGTGGAGGCAAGGAGTCGATGGAACTGTGCATGATATATCACAACTTCAATAAAGATCCGAAAATTCTTTTTCGATATTGGTGTGGGCTAGTCTTGGATGGATCGAATTTTCTCAGGGTTTGCATGAATTCCTCTTTCATCTATGACATATCCTAGGAGTGAGAGCTTGGTGGATAAGAATTTGCAGTTGGCTGGCAATAATTTGATTTAGTGCTGCTTCAGTCTTCCTAAGACTAATCTGATGTGCGAAATATGGTCCTCAACCTTTTCTAATTAGAGGGTAATGTCATCCATGTATGCCCAAATCAAATTTCCACTAAATCCATCTAGGACAAACTCTAACTCTCATAGCTGTAGCAGAGGCGATGGCATCTCGTTGCAGCATAACTCTACATGAAAACGATATAAAGGGTGTCTTGATGGTATTGTATTTCTCATCGCTAGGGAGAACTCGAATTTGGAAATACCCGTTTGCGAGGTTTATGGTATATCTGATCTTTGCTCTGGCAACAGTTGTGAGTATCATGGCTTGGTTGGGAATCACTCCATGGTCCTTGATCGTATTATCATACCTGGGTACAAGGTCGGCAGGCAGCCTGATATCCCCATTGGGTGTCAGCTTTGGGAATATGTTGACTGGGTTGTATGCCTTGCTTGAGTAAACGATTCCTTTGACTTTCCAGTCTTCAATTAATGCCCTGTATGCTGGCATGATCTGGTCAGAGAATGTGAAGAATATCAGATTATGGTCCCTACTTGTGTCTTTCAGCTAGATATGGTGGTTGACATCTCTCATTGGTGATAATTCTGCTGTTTTCTTGCCAGGGAATACTGAAGGAAACTCAGAAATCAAGTCTGGGGCATCTGCTTCATTAATTGCTGAAAATCGTGCATGGTTTTCTTTCTTGCAGGTCTAGGTGATTCCTCTGTCGGGGAAGGTGATAATAGATTTTCCGCAGTCTATTACAGCATGGTATGCAGTAAGGTAAGGCATTCCTAGGAAGACATCATAGTTGTCCAGGGAATAGACTAGGGCTTCGGAGATATCACCGCTTTCCTTGTCAATCTGTATAACAGGCTTTGCAACATAGTTGATTGCTGAGCGTAATCCTTTAACTGCTATCTTCAGGTTGATAGGGGTCTCGAGGTCTCTGGTAGGGATTTTGTGGGTAGTGGCAAACTCTCCTGATATCAAGTTGTCTCCTGTGGTTCCTGAATCGAATAGTTCGTTAGCTTTATGGCCATTGACTGTGATGTATGCTTTGAGGGCTTGGGATTGAGTTCCACTAGATCCTGCATGGTTTGTGGTAACTGTTACTGATTCCTTTGCTTTGGGATCGTCTTCCTGGGTCTGGTATATTCTCCTGACATTCTGGGGTCTCCTGGTTCCGCCAGGGCCTCCATTTCCTCACTGCTGGATGCTCCTAAGCTTCTTCTTCTCAAAGCAGTAATCAGAGTAGTGTTCATGTTTTCCACAATAGTAACAGTTATTGTCTCTTCTGCGCCGATCCTTATCAGCCTGGGATACACATGGATGCTGAGAGGAATTGTTGGAGAACCTTGGTTGATTTCGCTGGGTGTTATTCTGGGTATACTTGGGTGCTTGTTGGGCAACGGCATTAGAGGTTGCATTTCCTATACCATTTCCATACAGTCCTGTAGAGTGTGCAATTGCATCTCTCTTTTCTACTATTTTCACTAGCTGGTCAAAGGATGTGTCAGAAGTGATGTGTAGTTTCACCTCTCACTTGAGCTTGATATCCATGGTATATAGGAGTCACTGCTTCGCTGAATAGTCTGAAATTGTTCCTGGGGGGAGACTGTCTCTCAAGGTTTCAAGTCTGATTACAGTATCAGTAATCTATGCTCTTTTTCCGCTGGTAGTTTGCTTGACTTGTAGCCACTGTTCATAGATGGTATCATTGGATTTGGAAGGAAGGAAGTAGGCCTCGAATTTCTTTTTGAGTCCAGTACCTGTGTGGTCTCCTTGGGATGCTTCATATTGGGTGAATTTATCGATGGCTTTCTGTCTGTAATAGGCTCCAAAGTATTGCAGGGCTTCAGGAGCATCATCAGTTATGCCAAAGCTGGCGATGTATGGATGGACTGTTTTGAACCATGAGTTGATTTTCAATGAGTCTTGATATTTTCATTCTCCTGTGAATGTAAATAGTGCAGGCCATTTAGGACGATTATTTCCCTCTGGGGGGGTTGACATGACGATAGGTGCAGGGCTTGGATTGCTTGGTGAAGTTGGTGGACTAGGTGGTCTTGGTGGACTGGATAAATTGTCTCGTGCAGAGCTTGGTTCTCTGGGTTCTCTTGGTACACTGGGTGGTCTAGGTGGCGAAGCTGGGGCTGCTGGTCCTAGAGCATCCTCTGGACTGGAATCTGATTCTGATTCTGAGCTTGGTACTTTCTTGGATTGGACTTCTTGGTGGAGCTGTTTTTGGACTTGTTCATAGACTAGGGCTTGGTCTTGGGCTTGGTCTTGGTCTTAGTCTTGGTCTTGGTCTTGGTCTTGGTGTGGAGCTTGGCCTTGGTCTTGGTCCTCTGCAGCCCTGCTGCTGCTATCAACTGAAGATAGTTCTGAATCCTAAGATGGTGGTAAAGGTCATGGTACTGGCGCTTGACTTTGTGGTCTTGAGGAGGATGCTACCGATCCTCTAGTGAAGTGCCTTCTGGTATCTCTTGGAAGCGAAATAGTTGCTAGCTAGGGTGAGCTTGACTTGCCAGGAGTCCGCTTAAGGCCTTCTTGGAACCAGGGAGGTGTCCTAGTACTGCAGGGTCAAGGGAGGCGAAGGGTGATCAGTCCTCTGCCAAAGATCAAAGGTATACTTGACTTTAGGTCAAAAAATGTAACCTACTCACGGGTATCAGGAGACTCTTAAAGGGACTCTGAAGATACTAATAGGATAGGGGGCCAAGCGTCGATGGATAAGTCTTCATTAGACCAGGTAAAAGGTATGGAAATAATAGAGTGATCCTTCAACTTGTAGTATCAAAGATGATAGTCCTGCTAGGCTTGAGAGTCAGAATCCTAAAGGGATTGCAGGTTCTTTAAATACAAAATATTGTAGCTAGGAAAACTAAACAAAAGCGCAAACATCCTATCCAACAATATGCTAACAGAGGCAGTATAAGGAAGGTAACCCTATTCTGAAACCAGAGGGTTAAAAGGGACAGCATGAAGTTAACAAAATAAGTAATGGAATCTGTAACGCCTCTCTGGGTGTATCAGGCACCAAGAGGAATGGGTCTCGGTAAGGTATAACGATAGTGACTGTGATCCCAAACCGTGGGGACTTGAAGTGAGTAGTACCAGCGGAGATCTCGATAAGTTGTTTAACAGCCGTCGATTACTATATCGCCAGCTTTGCTAAGTCCTAGACTTGCTTGCTGTTGTTTCGTGCGAACTGAAAAGAAGAACTGCTCAACCAAGTATATTTAAAACTCTGTCAGTCCAAGTCTGCCCTGTCTAAGTTCCCGAGGGGCAGTCTTTAAATACATGATCTCGCTTTTCCAAAGCTTTCCATCTTCTTCCATTTGATTTCCAATCAACGGACATAACCAAGCTCTGCTTGTAAAGTCCTCCAATCAAACAAATGCCTCATGCACCTAAACGGTACTGCAAACAAAATATGTATCATCCCGATACAGGAGACAAAACATAATACATATCGGGTAACAGCCTGATACATAAAACCCAATATAAAATAAACTAAGTATCAAACGATACTTGAAACCAATAACAAAACAAACTAATTATCAAACAATACTTGAAACCAATACCAAAACAAACTAACCCCTTACCAGCCTTGCTAGTTTCTGTTAGCCTTGTCAGCCTTACCAATAGTAACCAATACCGGTTACACCCCGGAAACAAAACAACTGTTTCTAAAAACAAAAAATCCAAAAACAATATGCCTAATCGCGCAAAATCAAAACCAGGTCTTGATAATCTCGCCATCATCCGTGACTCCAGAGTCGTCATAGTCGCTCTCCAAATAGGGTTTCCAAAACCCATCGTCTACCTTTCCTTCATCAGCAAACTGCCCGTAAACTGGCGGCTGTAGCGTGAAACCGATCTCGATATATCCATAATGATGGGAAACTCGTCGCCTGGACAATTGTCTGTCCACCAATCCTGGACAAGGTTTATAGCGTTTTCTAAACCTTCGACAGGCTCCCAGCTGTTCTCAGAATCCGCATAACCTTTTCACTTATTAAGGAACTGGTCTCGTCCATAGTGCTGTCGGTAATCCAACCTTGTTCAACTTCCCATTCTGGTACTTCTTCAATGAGGATGGGCGCTGGTTTTGCATAGGCTCTACCAGGGAACCTATCATTATCGTTCTCCATGAACCTCTTAACCGTAGAGCAATGAAATACTCCTTCCTTGCGGCGGTATATCCTAGTGTCCATCTTAACTGTGTAGTTCTAACTGTGGGAGTCGTATTCCAACACCTCGAAGGGTCATCGCCATCTGGGTTCGAGTTTCTTCCTTCTACCAGATTCTGTAGCGAACAGGTCTCCCCAGACTAACAATTATTCGCCCATATCAATGGGTTTGTGGGTGGTCCTTCTTCTTGCTGCCATCCTGGTCCTCCTAAATCTCGCCATCTTGACAGATTGGTAGGCCTCATTACGCAGTTCCTGGTGTCTGTTCAGGAAGTCATCGGAGGCAGGCACCTGGGTGTTTCTGACTCTGAAAGTCGACAGCATAGGGTAATCTTGTCCATAGACTGCTTTGTATGGTGACATGTTCAGGACATCAGAATGTCCTGCATTCTCGTAGACTGCTAACTCTGGAAGCGCAAGTAACCAGTTGTTCTGGCGCTTGTTAACAACATTCCTTAAGGCGGTCTTAAGTTCCCTAATCTTTCTCTCAACCTGGCCATTAGTTTCATGGTGTCTAGGTACTGCCTTGATATGTTCGATCCCTAAAGACTTCCTGCTTTGGGCCCAACATCGTGAGGTAAAACGTGGCTCAGCATAACTAATAATCGATATAGGTTCTCCACGTGGAGTGAAAATATGGTGCCAGAGGAGGGTGAGGGTCTCGATTGCTAGACCGTTTGAATGTGTAGGGATAAACCAAGTGAATCCAACCGCCCTATCGACAACCACTAGTACTGTATCGTACTTGTTGTTTCCAGACTTGTTGAATGGTCCTGCAAAGTCGATATAGTAGGATGTAAATATCTCTCAGGCTACTGGGATACACTGTGCCTCTCCTTCAGGTAGCTGGTTCCGTTCCTTATTCCTCTGGCATAAATCGCATTGTTGGACATATGCTCGAAAGTCTTTCCTCATCTCAGGCTAGAATATGTATTCTGTAGTATATCGTAGGTTCCTATCTGCGCTATGGTGTCCTCTGGTATGAATCTCATCAATAACGATCTCCCTGAGTGTAATCCCATTCACTGCATGTCCCTTAGGTATGTATAGGCAATCCTGAGCACCCCTGGTCGTTGCATACATTAGTCTATCGCCGATCCTATAGTGGGATAACATGCCACCTCTCCCAGTGTTGCTAGCGTCAGAAGCCTGCTTGTAAAGGTCATCGTTCCTGTAGGCCTCTACCATCTGTCTTCTCCATTGGCTGCTCATTTGTGCCACTACTGCTGCCATATCCCGTTCATCCTGTACCCGCTCCAGGCGTGGTACTTCCTCCTCCTCGTCTTCGTAAAGCTCATAGATTGTACGCTAGTGGTGAGGGAGGGTAGGTGGCTCGATGACTGGTATAAACCTTGGTTGGCCGCGTGCCGCATTGGAGTAGAGAGGCCGCTTAGGCTCATTTGATATTTGTTAGTAAGGACTCTCATGGTCCTGATACTCCGAACTCATGTCTCCTAGCTGTTCATTTAGGCGTCGCCTGATAGCATCCAGGTCCAGTACCGGTCGCAGAGGTAACTAGATTCTATTCCTTTCACGGTAGGTAGAGACTAGCTCGGGTACAACTATCTTGGCTCTAAGCTTCTCGTCCTCATGGATTGTCCACTGGCGATCATAGCATGCGCTCTAGTGCATGGCCGCATGATTTCTCTCATCATCACTAAACTCTAGGGTAACTCTGTCTCCCCAATCGTTTCCTGCCCTGATAGAGCAATTTGAGTTATCCGATGAAAGTGGTTCCTCCACAGGAAGTGGTTCAAAGCGCGACATATTTGAGGATGTAAAAGGTATGGTGTGAGAGTTTGAATCTTCTCCTGTGGTAGGGTCTTGAGCGTAGTTTGGTTCTGGATCAAATTGCTCATAAAGACGGGAAAGAGCGTCTGCTAAATAGTTTCCCTTCCCGGGCCTATAACATATCTTTGCCTCGTATTATCCCAAATGGGTTCGCCACCTCAGCTGCTTGCGTGAGTGGTTCTTGGCTGTCTTTAGGTACACCAATGGTTGGTGGTCAGTTATGATCATAAATTCATGCCCTCTAAGAATGTGATCAAAGGAGGTTAAGGCATCCATAATTGCGAGTGTGTCCTTATCGGTTGTTCGGTAATTCATTTGTGAGTGAGTAAATTTCCAGCTGTGCAATGCCGCAGGCAACGCCGTTTCATGTGTGTCTCCTTGTCCTACCCAAGCTCCTAACCCTCATTCAGAAGCATCCATAATGAGCCATATCTTTTGTCCTGAGGTGTGGTTGATTGGTCTCATGACCTGATTCTGTTTGGTGATTTCCTTCACATTCTCGATGCATTGATCATGTGTAGGTGTCCAGACAAACTCCTCATTTCCGGTAAGATCTGTCAAGGGTGCTGAGGTAGTAGCAACGTGTGTTAGGAATTGGCTAATGTAGTTTACCAATCCCAGGAACTCCAGAAGTTGTTTCTCATTCTTCGGTGTTTCCCACTCCTCAATCCTCCACTTCTTTTCCGGGGATGATCTACGTCCCTTGTCATCGATGACGTGGCCTAGTACTTGCAATTCTTTTGCAAAGAAGTCCGACTTCTTTCTGCTCGCAAAGAACTCTGCCTTCTCCAACCTGTCACAAACCGCTTTAAAGTGTTTCAAGTGGTCGGACACTGTATCGGAGAATATGAGTATATTATCGATGTACACCAACACGAATTCTCTCAGGTAGTCGGCGAGTAGGCCTGACATGATCCTCATAAATGTACCTGGTGCATTCATGTCTCCTTGTAACATAACTTTGCTGGCGAAACCTACGAATGGTTTTTTGAAACTGTTATATTTGACATCGTCAGGGTGAACCGTAGTTTGAAAGTAGGCATTGCTTAGGTCGATCTTGCTTCTGTATAGAGCCCTTCATAATTTATTGAGTAATCTCCTTTAGTTTAGAATAGGTTCATCAACCTTCTGAGTATTGTCATTTCTTGCTGTAAGGTCCGCTAGACATCTGATCCTGCCATCAGTCTTTCCTTTGACTTACACAAATATCGGTGCTGCTCCTGGCACTTGAGCTCATCCGATAACTCCTTCTCGCTGTTTCTGATCCAGCCATGCCTTGAGTCGAATCTCGTAATTTTCTGGTACTGAGTATGTTGGCATCGTCTTCAGATTCTATGGATCCTTTAATCTGATTCGTTGGTGGATCTTCCTTAAGGGTTGGAACCTTTGTGGAATCGGATCTGGGAATACCTTTGGGTATTGTTCCATTATCTCTTCTGTGCTTGTCATAGCTGCTCGAATTCTGGCACTTGTTGGTGTGCAATTTACCCATATCTTATGGTCAGGAAAATGAATCCTCAGTTTGCTACATTTGACTGATGCTTTGTTTCGCGATAGGAAAGGCATTCCAATCAAGGCATCGTACTTGGCTAAGTTCCCCACCCTCATTCAATTTCCAGTAGTTTGCATCTTCCCAATTGCTATGCTGACATTGCATTCTTACAGGGATTCAGATCGTGACCCTTTCATAGCCATATGAATGGTAGCAGGAGTTGCCATTTCGGTACATGGAATTCCTTGTGTAGTGACAAAGGTTGTGCTTAATAGGTCTGTTCCTATTGTTCCTGTATTAAATAGGACTCTGACTTGTTTGCAGTTATTCAGGAATGTTCCTTCCAATGCTGTATGACTCTTATCACCCTTGGGTAGCGTGTTCTGTGCTGATGCATTGGTCTCGACCTCTAAGGCATTGACATATACCTCATCTTCGCTGCTGGCTTCTTCAACTCGATTCGATGATGTCTCCTTCTTGGGTGTCTTTCCTTTGCCTTTGTCGTTTTTGTTGGGACAATCCTTTGCCATATGTCCTTTACCTCCGCAGGTAAAGCATGCTCCCTTTTCTCCAGGAGTCTTCATTTTGCTAGTTTCCTTTTTGTTCCATTGAGGTTGGTTGTCCTTCTTGGAGTTGTCTTCCTTGTATCGATCTTTCTGCTTTTCCTTTCCATAGGCTCCTGTATCGTGGAGGATTGCATCAACTCTCCCTTCATAGGCTATCGTGTTCAGAATTGTTTCGCTTGAATCATCCCATGTTGCGACATCTCGCCTTAGCCTAGTGTGCATACATTGGAAGAACCTTTGGATAAAGGCATATTCGGAAATGGTGCCTTCTGGTAGTCGTGATCGGTACATCCACAGGTCTGTAGCCACCGCTGTAATGCGCTGCGTCTTCCCATTCTTGACCTGCTCAATGCTGTGGAATTGTTTGTAAAGGTCATCCTTCTGTCTGGATGACTGGAATCATTCTCTTAACCAATCAATAAGCTAATCTCTGGTTAAGTCTTCACCATAGTCTTCTGCCACCTGGAAAGCTGCTTCTTGAGCTCTCCCTCTCTGTGTACAGTATCCAATAGTTTCCCGCTCCCTCTGTTTTGGAGTTGACTCCGCGTAGTCTTAGGTATAACTGGACTGACTGGTACCAACGATCGAAAGCTTCTAGTTTATGGTCCTCTCCTTCACCACTGAACTTCTTTGGTGTAGAAACCTTGATGCTAAGCTTCGTTGTAGTTGCTGGTGTTGGCTCTCTAGCCACTGGCGCATTACTAGGTCCTGGATTCGACATATCATTTGAATCACTAGAGCTTTGAGCTCTCTTCACTGTCAGAGCTGCTTGGATCGTCCATGGGTGTTGCTACTTGCATTCCCTTCAATCCCTTTGGTGAACCGGCGAACCCTCCTAGAGTTCTAGCTTTCTCTTTAGCTAGTTCCTTCCCTGATTCCGCTAGCAATTGCTTTGCTTGGTCGCGGGAGAAATGTCTTCCTGCTTCGTCTACTTTGAAGCTGGATCCCGTAGATTGTTCGCCTTTTGAGCTCGGACTGCCTTTCTTTTTGGTAATTTCCTGTCGCAGGATCTGCTTACCTGACCTTGTCTGAAGTCGCTCGTGACCTATTTTAGGCAACTGTTTGCAAGCCTAAAGTTTCCTAACCTCTACCTGCTTCTAACTCAACTACTTGTTGAAGTTAAAAAAATGTAACGCTTCTCTGGGTGTATCAGGCACCAAGAGGAAAGCGTCTTGGTAAGGTATAACGATAGTGACTCAGATCCCAAATTGTCGGGACTTTGAGTGAGTAGTACTACCGGATATCCCGATAAGTTGTTTAACAGCCGTCGATTACTATATCGCCAGCTTTGCTAAGTCCTAGACTTGCCTGGTGTGGTTTCGTGCAAACTTTAAAGAATTAACTGCTCAACCAAGTAAATTGAAAACTCTGTCTGTCGAAGTCTGCCCTGTCTAAGCTCCTGAGGGGCAGTTATTAAATACATGATCTCACTTTTCCAAAGCTTTCCATCTTCTTCCATTTGATTTCCAATCAACGGACATAACCAAGCTCCGCTTGTAAAGCCCTCCAATCAAACAAATGTCTCATGCACCTAAACGGTACTGCAAACAAAATATGTATCATCCCGATACATTAAACAAAACATAAAACATATTGGGTATCAGCCTGATACATAAAACTCAACATAAAACAAACTAAGTATCAAACGATACTTGAAACCAATAACAAAACAAACTAAGTATCAAACGATACTTGAAACCAATAACAAAATAAACTAACCACTTACTAGCCCTGCTAGTTTCTGTTACCCTTATCAGCCTTAGCAATAGTAACCAATACTGGTTACAGAATCCAAATAAGAAGGAAGAAGAGATCGCTAATACTATACAAATCTATTGGCATAGCAGGAGGATAGCGATACCCAAAAGTGTAGAAGCAAGGAAGGGTAGTGATAAGCGAAACAAGGAAAGAATAACCAGTTAGGAAGTCATAAACTAGTAGGAAGGGACAACCAAATAGTAGCGCTTATTAGGTATAAACCCAAATAAGTAATAACTAACATCAAGGTAGTTGTAATAGTAGAAACATAGTAGGATTCCGTTACACCTAAGGAGGACTAGTATGATGATCTGCGTCCAGCCTTGACGGACTATCTGCTGAAGTCCAACAAGAAATCCCAGGCCTGACAAAAGAAGCATGAGAAATTGGGCATTAAAGGGTTCAATAGTGACCCACTTGACACATAGTGATTCATCCAAGTTGCGGAGATACAGTTTGACTACTATTAGGACAGCAAGTTATCTGATATGGACAAAGTTAGCCTAATCATCGCTATTCTGGAAGGGGCCGCCAAGAAATGGTATAACAGCATTCATGTACACATTAGTCTGGATACTGATCAGCGTGCCGGAATAACCTTTAATACCCTAAACCAACTACCTACCTGGGTAGGTTTCCAAAAGCGTCTAGTGTCCAGTTTCGGTGGTCACACAAATCAGGATCGCGCTCTTCGCGAGTGGACAGAGCTTGCCATGAAGTCAGGAAAGATTGACCACTTTGTTGATGAGCTCATTCGTTTAGCTAGTGAGTTACATTATGATGGGATCGCTGTGAAGGATAATGCTCGCATAGGCATTACTTCAGACTTACAACATGCCTGGTAGCTTAAGACTCCACACCCAGAGGCATATATCGATTACCTCAATCTGCTTCACAACACTGATCATCATCTTGAAGATGTAGTATCATTTAACCAGACGGTTATCAAATAAAAACATACTTCCCACTAGTGTCGCGATGATAGATAAGCAGGAAACAAGCGGCAATGTAAGAAGGACAACGGTAAAAAAAATTCTCCCTCATGTATTAGCTATATATCTCCCTGAACAGGCTGGTAATGCCAGCTCCCCCTGTCCTTCCAGTCCCTCCCGTAATTCTATCGTTGTCACAAAACTCCCGGAGCCTCCCCAGAGCTCAATCCAGACCCCCAACGTCATTAATTCCTGTCTTTTATCCGTAGCTCTATGCTTACTTCGGACCGGAATCCATCTCGCCTAACTGACCCCCGGTTTTATTTGGCTTTTCCTGCCGCGCCACTTTGGATATTGTGCGGCTCATTCTTCCCTGTCTGAGACCGGAAAAACCTCTGCGTGTCTCGGCTCCCTATCATAACTCTGCACTTTTCCTTCCCCCTGATTTCTCCGTTATAGACGCCGTCCCCCTGGGGACGTTCCTCACACCATAGTATGCACTCTTCCCACCTGTGTTATTCCCATATAAACCTTCCTTGTTCCATAGTACGCATTTGGAATTAATTCTTTCGCACCACACACTGAAGTCTGTACTCAATCCGCTCCTCATCATCTTCTTTGAGACGCCATGAATCCCTTAAACTTTACTATTTTATTCTCATCCCTGCTCGCTTAGAAAATATCATTATACGTCTCATTTGCACCACTCTGTGTTCTTTCGAATGTATTTATCTTACTTCGTTTAATATATTCTATTAAATGTTTCTATATCAATCCTATTATTTACATACCAGCGTTTATTATCTACTCCGGCACCCTCTGGTACTAAATGCGCCATGCCCATTATCCTTTTGATGCCAACTACCCTTTCGGCTGTCCCATTTGGCCCTTTCGCCGTCCCAAAAGTGACAGTAACAAGTCCTGTAATGTCGCTTAACTTCCCCGAATTCTCAATATATAGTCTATCTACCAATACCAGTCTATTCACATTACCCGTTGTTAACTCTCGAACCTTCATTATTGATACCAAGCGCGCTGGGTAATAGCCTTTCAACGCCCCATAAATACTTTTATTGCCTGAATGCACCCAGACCCAATCGTTTCTACTCCAACCAGTGGACCTGCAAAGCTGAGTGCCTCTACACTGAAGATGATGCCATGTAACCTCTCGCGCGTCCTGAAAGTCCTCAACCGGAATGCCTAAAAGCCGACATATCTCGACGGGAAACTGCTTGACCGTATCCAGATCAAGCTGTAGACTTACAGATGATTTCCGTCAATAATAGTCGAGTAAAAGGCGAGGGAGATTTTTGAACGTCTGACTGAATTGAGAAACAGTTCCGATCGTTGCTGTAAAACCCATTGGTTGCTTAGTTACAGATCCAACCCTCCACTTGTACTCCTTGTCACGTTGTTCATCCTCAAAAGGACATGGTAAACTTGCTTCAACATTCATTTCGTGAAGTTTTAAGCTGTCAAGCCTGGCATAAATTCTCAGGATTTGCTGGCTCGCATCGTTTTTAATTGACCGCCGATAACCCTCTTTGATCATTGGTTTGTGATTTGACTCCCCTGACTCCGTAGAATACATTTGAAGGTTCCCAAAACGCCAGAAATAGTCCCCAAAGTGACTCCGCAGGTGTATTTTAACAAAGTTAAAGTCTACATACTCTTCATAGATATCAGCGACAATTCCATCTAAATCGCGACGCTGTTCGTCCGCAATACACTGTCTTTTGACAGCTGTGGCTCTGGAAAGGCAGTGTTGATTAAGTACATGGCTATTCTCACCCCAAATCCTCGTACTCACCTCTCGCACCTTTCTCGTGGTGGACTTATCTTTTCGGTACTCCTTAAAAACATCTTTGTGCTCGTGAAAGGCTTTTAGGAACTGTTCGAGGAATTGAATTGTCTCTTTGGTATGGCTTGTATATTGTGACATTAGGGTAAAGTCCACAATCAACCGGACACAGGCCAAAGCTTTGGTAAATACGGGATGTTCTACGGTACTTGGACGATATAACGAAGCTGCAAAACACAGTATTATTACATTAACCAGATTCCTGATCTCTGTTCCGGTCCACAGCGAGATCCGAGTGTATTCTTTGTTCGGCACTAAATAACCGGGATAAACTGCCAAACTCTTCCAGATTGCATCGAATGTTTGTAACCGCTTGAATTTCTTTAGAAATCCAATTACCCATTTCATATCGTGTGTTTCGAATATTCCAAGGTAAACAACGTGAAGAATATTGCATTTGGGCAAGTCGTACTGTTGAACCTTCGGAAGACCCCAAAAGGTACTTGACAGCAATTTGAACCCATGATCTGAGAGTATTTGCCCTGCTTGCTTATCGTTATGGCAGTACCGGTTGTAGAGATTTTCTTGTTTTCTATAATCTCGTTTTGCCGCGGGGCGGCTCAGATGGGACCCTAATTGTTCCGCTGGTGCCTCACAGACAGCGCACTGATTCTGTTGAATACCGTGCAATGTGACGTTTTCCAAGTGCTCTGCAATCCAAGCCGCGAGACGTGGAAAACATAATCTGACCTTTCCATCGGCACATTCAACCTCAATTCCTGCGTTTCCAAACGCAACCATTGGCGCAAATATCGCTTCTATCAAATCACAAATAATCTCCTTGTTTTCCTGCCTTTGCCGTGCATCTCGTGCTGCTACTCCTAGCATCTTTGGGTGGACGGGCAAAAGCGCCAAAAGGACGGGCGGATGTTTCGAGGCCTTAGGCCGCGTTTTCGATAGGATATTCCCAATTGTCATATAGATTTGCCAGGCTTTCTTATCTCCCGAAAAATTCTTTAAAAAGGTAACATCTGAGGCACATATGATCGGTATAAGCGTTGCTCCATCATGCAATGTATCCTTTGTTGGCAGTTAATTTTAGGTTCAGGTACGCAGTGTGGATAAGCCGTGGAACGTCACATTTGAACCCACCAGTGTTTTCCACCACCAATCTGCCGTGTGCATTTCAGAATAAACTCGATGTGGTGGCTCTTCACTATTCCATTCCTTTACCGGGGCGTAAACTAAATCTTCTGCAAAACAACTTTGACTAAGTAGATATCTAGCACAATCAATAGGATTGCGGAAAAAGAATTTCTGTGTCGGGGAAGCTTTATCGGGTTCTTCCCTGTCTGGTATTTCCTATATACGGGCAATATTGGACGTTCTGAGGGTAGATTTACGTACAGCTTCGCTAAACGATACAAACCCCTCTTTCCAGCTCTTCATCCCCATACCTGATTCCAATTCATCAACAGCCTCAAGGAGCCGATAGCTAGATTTATTATTACTGTCTTCGGGCCCCCAGTTCATCACGAAATATCTGATGATGTGATCCTTTAGTACCTTCGCTTCAATAAACCAGCGCGCAAGCTCTAAGTTAGTCTTGGTTCTGAATGGTAGCCACATCTCGTCTTCACAATTTTCGCGCTGTACAACATCCCGTATAGATCTCCCCGCAGTAGCGCGTTTCATCGGTATGGGTAATCCAACTCATGGTGCCCTTCCCTCAGTATTAGAACAATTGTCGCTTTCCCTGTGCGAATCGCCGGTGTTTCCGTCACTGTCGAGCTCATTTTGGTCTATATTCAGTTCAATTTCTGGGAATTCGTTACCGATCAGATCGAAAGGTTGGTCAGAGTCTACCGGTAGCGTGATCTGAGTTGGACGTTCTTCGTCGCAATTGGGTTGTTTGAGTGTTCTCTGAGATTGTACAAAGTCAAAATGTGAGGTTTCCATATAGTTTCTATACCATGTACGGGACTGGTATTTTTTCCTGGAGTACAGGCACTGGGACTCTTCTACCATTCTGTAAGAAATTAGTTTTAACGGGAAACAGCACAACGAAGACACGAATAAACCAAACTTACTTTCAGGACTGGTCTGACCTTGTACTTAAACACGTGTGACAATCGGATAGCTAGTTTCTTGACCGGAGCAGCACTTTAGTGATAGATGGTACACGAGAAGGTACCAATGTAACGAACCTCGTCCCACTAGATCTTAGAGTTAGAGATATGGCAGGGGAAGAAAAAAAATCGAAAACTATCCTGAAACACGGTATGGCCCGTGGGCGCTGCTGTGTTTTTCCTCACCTACCGCTGAGCAAAATTGTAATGAGGGCACAGATCGTGTCTGTTCTTCGGCCCTAAACTCCCTCCCCATAACCTCACCCGCACTAGGCCCAGGGCTTTTTATCCTGAGAACATCTCCCCTTGATTTTCTATATTTATCGTAGCACAAAAGATGAGAATTTATCTTTGAGATCCTGAACGTTGTTTGGCTCATTGCAGACTTTGAAAATGCTAAACATCATGTCCAGTGCCTATACGTGAATTTCCCTTATCCGAACCTATACCAGGACAGCAGGGGTAGTCCCCAGCCCACCAATCACATCGCCGTACCTCAATCCTCTGTTGAAAAGCTTGTTCATGTTTGTTCGACTTACCATTCAAGTGTACAAGCTTATATTGTAACCTTTTTGTAACCGTACGCCTGTACTATTTTGTACAGGCTCAGAAGAATGTTCAACATTCAAGATGTAACGTTCAACGGTGTTACGATCCTATGCGGTAAGCTGGTTCTGCAACAGGTAACCACTTCTCTTTGGGTTGGTTGAGTATGACCGGGCCGTTGTTGTAGTCCTGTATGGGGCGTGGCGCTAATCTCAGCCACTAGGGTAGGAGTACTATTGCAACGAGTAGTACTAGGCGGAGTTCCACTTTTGCTCTTAGGCCTATGCCTACGTTTTCTTGATAGCTGAACCCTATGGTTCCTATCGCACAACGCCAATAGGGAATGGAACGGTAAAGAGGTAAAGTAATTGTATAGGAAAGAACTTAGATGGTTGCGTGAAGAGTCCTAACTACAGGTCGCCTAGAGATCCTTATATAGGCACTCTTCCCTCAACCCTAACCCTGGTGACTCATACCTGTGAGTCACACGACCTCTATGACTCATAGTGAGTCATAGTATGAAATCCATCAGCTGACTCCTCTGAGTCAACTGCGCCGCGCGCCAACCAATCATAACTCATATAATAAGTCCTGTGCCCTAAAGTGGTCACCTGCGCGAAACCCATGACTCATAGTGTGAGTCATGTGCGAAAATCATTACATCATATGACTCACATTTGTGAGTCATGTGCACGATCAACCAATTACAACATAACAATGATTGAACAAGTGTGCATCATGTGAAACCCCATGACTTCTAATGAGTCATAGTGCGAAATATAACAACCTTGTGACTCATAACTATGAGTCATGCGAAACTCTGCCTTGCTTAGTCTCCAATCGTGGCATTAGCTCCCCTCTCCCTTAAGCCTGAGTCCCTTCAGGCTTAACGTCCCATCTTCGTCAGCCTTTCTCCAAACCTGCGCAGTTCCTTTTTCAATTTCCGAACTTGATGTTCCGCTGACTGGTAGTTCCTCCGGACATCCTCTAAGGTGGTGTGTGCCGCCCTAATAGTCTGGTCCCGGTCATCAATCATTCTCTGATATGTCCGCATATCAGTTCTTTGGGCCTCAATTGTGGCTTTCGCGTTGCCAAGTTGTTCTCGTACCCCTTGCAACTGTCATTGCAAACTCTCTTCGTCGGGGATCGTCTCGATTTCGCTTTTTTCGCCCCCCTCTCCCTTCAAATGTGTCCTCACAGTTGTTTTTCTTTTCCTAATACGTGCATCATTTTCCGTAAGGGGTGCCGCTTCCCCAGTTTGTCTTGGGTAAAACCCAACATCGATTTTGTCGTGTCTGTGAGTACGACAAGTGTCCTTGAAAGCGTGTTTCCAGGATTTCTCCTTGTGTGGTTGTTGTGGTTTGTGCAACTTGGGCTGTCGTGGAAACCAATTGCTTCCTTCCTTGTCGCGTAAATGAGTGTTGCAGGAATCATCGTAACAGGCAGTCCACGAAAGAGCGTTGTGTGCTGCCTGCTTTTCCCTTTCTTCTTGAGTAGTGTATGGCGGGCTGGTAGGGTAGTAGCCCTGGGGCTATCGCCCCATCCTTCGTCTGGATCCAATGGCGTTGGGTCTTGCCTCGTGGGTTCGATTTTGACTGTAACCTACTCGGGGTTTTCTTGGGTACTGCTAATGGAAACGTTCAATGGTGATGCTGGCATTGTTGAAGTTTTCCGCAGGGTACCAAGTTTTGTCGTGTTCTGGTGAGTAGCCAACCCACTTGGCTCTGTATTGTAGGCATTTTCGGTGTATGCGTGATTCAATGATTTCTTCGACTTCGTACTCGCTTTCTCCTTCTATCTCGATTGGAGGTGGTGGTGATTGCTATTGTGAGGGGAACTGATTGTCTTGGTATGGTTCGACGAGTGAGATGTGGAAGGTGTTGTGGACCTTCATCTGTTGGGGCAAGGCTGATTTATAGGCACTTGTGCCCACCTTCGTAATGATCTTGAATGGTTCGATTTTCTTGTAATCCAGCTTCTTGCATGGTCTTGTGGTCCTTATATTCCTTGGCAGTAACCAGACCATGTCGCCTGACTTTAGATTCGAATCGGGTTTTCTGTGTTGATTGTGGTTTTCTTTTAGTCGTAATGGTGCACAGACTATTTCCTGACGTAGGATAGTGTGCAGCTGACCCTTATCTTCCTTTTTGGTGGTTTCCTTTGGCATTATGTGGCCTATCGCCCCATGTTCCGGATGTTGTCCGTAGTTTGCGTAAAAGGGTGTGGTCTTAATGTTTCCTGTTTTCCATTGTTGTATGCAAATTCCGCTAATGGTAGTAATTCCCGCCAGTTATCTTCCTGATAGTTGACATAGGCCCTTAGGTATTGTTCAAGTATTCCGTTCGTCCTTTCGGTTGGTCCGTCGGTGTGTGGATGGAAGGCGGTGCTCATTCTTCGTTCAATTCCAAGGGATTTTGTAGTCTCTTTCCACAAATCTGATGTAAATAGCGTTCCTCTATCGGTGATGATATCTTGAGGTAGTCCATGGAGTCAGAATATTTCCCGTAGGAATACCTAGACAAATTCTTTGGTGTTCATATCCTTGTTGCAGGGTATGAAATGGCTCATTTTTGTCAAGCGGTCGATGACCACCAGGATGGCGTCATAATCGTCTGATTTCGGCAGGTCTGTGATGAAGTCCATTGCTATCGATTTCAATGGTTGGTGTGGCACCTTGTTTGGTTGTAGTAGTCCGTAGAGCGCGTGCCTTATCACTTTCGTTCTTTGGCATGTATCGCAATTCTTGACATATCTCTTTATGTCGTCTCGCATCTTTGGCCAATAATATTGTCGGGATAGTAGTTGCGTAGTTTTGCTGGTTCCGCCATGCTCAACTGCTGGGTTATGGTGATTTTGTCGTATGACTTGAGTTCTGATCTCTTCGTGTTCCGGTACCCAAATCTTTCCTTGATGCCATTTGCATCCTTCCTTCCGTTCACATGCCCCTAGAGCCACTCCTTTCATTTCTTTCTCTGCTTTCTTAAGGGCTTCCTGGATTGCTCTTATCTGTCTGTCTTTCGTGCTTGCTTCTCGGATGCCAAAATCTTCAGCGACAAACTTGACCCCTTCCATGGCTTCGAAGTATGGTTCTTTAGAGAGTAGGATCCTTTGTTTTTGTTGGATCCTCTCGTCATTCTTTTTCGGGACATCTTCTGCTCTCCTAGTAAGGGCATCTGGTTTGCCCCCTTCCTTCGCGGGTCGGTATTGTATTTTGATATTGTATTGACTGAGGGTCTCACTCCATCTGATTTGTCAGTCGTTAAGCTCTTTTGTCGTGGTAAATGGTACCAGGTTCTTATGGTCTGTGAGGACCAGGACCTGGTGTCTGCTTCCTTTGGCATATCTTCTCCATTCTTTCAACGTTTGGACAAAGGCTAAGAGCTCTTTGTCGTGGATATCATAGTTGCATTCCGCGGGCGTCATTGTTTTTGACAGGTATGCCACTGGTCTCCATTTTCCATCGCTCCCCTTCTGTGATAGAATGCCTGAGCATACATATTTTGAAGCGTCGGTCTCAATAATGATTTCCTTGGTTGGATCGTAGTGTACCAGTAGTGGGGCTAAAGTAAGTCGCCTGCGCAATTCATCGAATGCTTTTTGTTGGTTCTCGGTCCAGTTCCAATTGCACTCCTTCTTCCTCAGTTGATAGAGTGGTTTAGCTATCCGACTAAAGCCTTCTATGAATCGTCGATAGAAGTTGCAGAATCCCATAAAGCACTGTATTCCTTTCTTCCTTTCAGGGGCTTTCCATTCCCATATTGCTTTTGTTTTGATAGGATCAACGCTGACTCCGTCCTTGTTGATGATGAAGCCTAGGTATTCGGTTCGTTCCTTGTGAAATTCGCACTTTGATGGCTTCAGTGTCAGCCCTTCTTTTCCCCAGGCTTCCATAATCATCCTGACATGGGTTCGGTGTTGTTCCAGGTTTTCAGAATATATCAGAATATCATCTAAATAGACGATACAACAGATATCCAGAAACCTGCTGAGAATCCTATTGACCCATAGCTGAAACGCTGCAGGTGCATTTTTGAGTGTGAATGGCATGACCTTGTATTCGTATATGCCGTATTTGGTGGTAAAGGTAGTTTTCCATTCGTCTCCGTGTTTGATTCTCATGTTGTGATATGCGTTTCGGATGTCTAGTTTAGTAAAGACCTTGGCTCCTCTAAGCCTATCAAGGGTTTCTCCTATAAGTTGTAGGGGATATCGGTCTTGTTTGTTGACTTCGTTGAGCCCTCGGTAGTCCGCGCATAGCCTTAGCTTGCAGTCTTTCTTCTTAACAAACAGGATTGGTGATCCCCCATTTGCTTAAGAGTCTCGAATCCAGCCCCGGTTCTTGTTGACCCTGATGTATTCTCTTAGTTCTTCCAGCTCTTTTTCGCCCAATGGGTATAGCTTTCTTGCTGGTACTGTTTCTCCTATTTTGAGGTTGATATCCAAGTCAACCTTTGGTCGGTGGGGTGGTAGCCGAGTTTCTTCCTCTTCCTTGAACATGTCCAGGTACTGGTGGTATTCCCTTGGCACAATGTTTCTGGTATTGTCTTTTTCTTGTCCTTTCTTAGCCTTGATAGCCAATTCGGTGCTGACATTGATCCTTTCGATCCTGGTAGGTTCGTTCGTCTTATAATACCACTTGAGGATTCCTGTGACTTCGCCTCTTCGGTAGAACTTCCCGCATGACGTAGCGGAGATCTCGTTGATCTCAATCTTTTGGCGTTTTGGGTGGTCCGTACTTCCAAACCCTGCTGCGCCTCTCCTAGTAGGAGCCACTTGCTCCACTTCTTCACATTGTCCTATGACAATCTTTTCGCATATCAACTGTGCGATGCGGTCTCCCGCCTCAACTGTGCAACTGTCCTTTCCCAGGTTGTCCAGGACCACCTTGACTTCACCTGTATAGTCGGCGTCGATTACTCCTGCATTGACAGCAAGCTGGTGTTTAACTGCCAATCCGCTGCCCGGAGCCACCCGCCCATAGGTGCCTTCTGGTAGTACTATAGCTATTCCGGTATTGACGATTCCTTGTCCTTTTGTCGGTATTGTAATTCTCTCGTCTGCATACAGGTCATGTCCTGCAGCCTTGGCTGACCCCTGGGTAGGGAGTGTGGCCGTATTGCTCAATCTTTGGTTTTTGATGTTTTGGACATCCTTGGCCTGGATCGTGGAGAACTGTAACTCCAAGTTCTGTTCCAGGGCTTCCGATTCAGGGACTAAGTCCACTACTGGCTAGCTTTCGAGGCATACTCTGGTACACCACTCAGTATCGAACGTGATCTTATTGCTGCCCAATCGAACTTGGGGTTGTGTCTTCTTAACTATGGCAGCCCTAGCACTGCCTCATGGTTGGGTAGATCTGCGATTTAGAAGGTTGCCACTTCCCTATAGCTGCCGATGTCCATAGGTATTTTCGCCATATGGGTAATTGGTCCCATAGCGCTTGGCTCCCTGTCCGCAAGGTAGATTTCCCGTATTTCTTTCGCTTTCTTTGTTCGTATGCCGTGTTTGTTGCTGAATTCCTTGTCAATGAAGTTTTCTGTAGCGCCCGAGTCAATCATGCCGTTGATGATGACTGTCTTGTCCTTGCCATGTAAACGCATTTTAACCAAGGCATGGTTTTTTTCTTGTTCCAATGTTTCCCTATTTGTAAGTGCCATGTAGATGTTGCCGATTCCGATGGTTTTGGTTTTGTTGTCCCGCAGCCCATCTCTTACTGGAGACTTTCTTCGTTTCCCGACTTTTCAGGTGTTTCTCTGATCTCCATTTCGTGTAGGTTGGTTCGTGGTTTCCTGCGATTATTGTTGGTCTTGCTGTTGAACTGCCTAGTATAGTCCTTCTCATCTCTTGCATTTCGGCAATTACTGAGTCTGTGCCCAGGTCTGGTGCATCCTAGGCATAGGTTGTTGTCCCTTCTTCTTGTGAACTCTGCTCGTGAAAGGTTTAGTCGTGGACCCCTTCTGGTAGCATCCAGGTCCATTGGGTCGCCTCGGGTTTCCATAGTGTTGCCCGACTTCCAGGTTCCGTTATTGTTCCTGGGCGTTTCCTGTTGTCAGATAACGGTACTGATGTTTCCTTGAAGGTGCTTGATCATTTTGATCCGGTTTTCTTTTTCGTTTGCCCAGGCTGCAAGGGCATCGACATTTGCCGCTACCATGTGGTCCGCTGCCCATGCGTCCTGGAGCGTTCCGTTAATTCCTTTAAGGAATTGGCGTCAAAGTGTACCATCATCCTCATTCGCTTCTGTAGCTGTAAGGCGAAAGTCATTCCAGTATTCCGTGACTGGTTCCTTGCCTTGCCTCAGGCGGTCGTGTTTTGACCTAGCTGCATTTTCTGCATCCACATCCCCAAACTGGTCTTAGAGGGCTGTGGTGAAATCTTTATATGTAGTCCAGGTCTCCGGCTTGTGTCCTTCTGCAAATGGTGTTATCCAGCTCGCTGCTGCATCCCTTAACAAGCTCTTGACGTAGGTGATGCGTTCCGTATGTCGTGTTTCTTTTGTTGCTACGAAGTATAGTTGGCATTGCACTAAGAAGGTTCGTAGTTTGGTCCTTGTTCCAGAGAAGGTAGGAGGTTTCTCGACTTTGATCCGGTTGTTGGTTGTTTCTCGCTGGTTGTTTATCAGAGTCAGGATCTGTTGGAACTGTGCAGTTATAAATCCTACTAGTTGAATTCCTGCTCCTCCACCGGCAGTTGCTGGTCCCGGTGCTGACATCCTTTCTGGTCTTGGGGTTTCTGGTTCCAGAGACCCTGTTGGTGAGGCCGGCTCAGGGGTCACCGGACTTGTGGTTCTTTATGACTGGCTTCTGGATAGGTTTGTGCTAATTGCTTCTTCAAGTGCAGGGCCAAGTGTTGAGGTATCGATTTCGCCCTCAGTAAGGTCGATGTCGTTGTCGGTATAGTCTGCTGTTTCGTAGTTGGGTGTTGCTTAGGTGACGCAACCAGATGTTACGATCCTATGCGGTAAGCTGGTTCTGCAACAGGTAACTACTTCTCTTTGGGTTGGATGAGTATGACTGGGCCGTTGTTGTATTCCGGTATGGGGCGTGGCGCTAATCTCCGCCACCAGGGTAGGAGTACTATTGCAACGAGTAGTACTAGGCGGAGTTTCACTATTGCTCTTAGGCCTATGCCTACGTTGTCTTGATAGCTGAACCCTATGGTTCCTATCGCACAACGCCAATAGGGAATGGAACGGTAAAGAGGTAAACTAATTGTATAGGAAAGAACTTAGATGGTTGTGTGAAGAGTCCTAACTACAGGTCGCCTAGAGGTCCTTATATAGGCACTCTTCCCTCAACCCTAACCCTGGTGACTCATACCTGTGAGTCACACGACCTCTATGACTCATAGTGAGTCATAGTATGAAATCCATCAGCTGACTCCTCTGAGTCAACTGCGCCGCGCACCAACCAATCATAACTCATATAATAAGTCATGTGCCCTAAAGTGTCACATGCGCGAAACCCATGACTCATAGTGTGAGTCATATGCGTAAATCATTACATCATATGACTCACAAATGTGAGTCATTCGCACAATCAACCAACCAAAGATAACAATGATTGCACAAGTGTGCATCATGTGAAACCCCATGACTTCTAATGAGTCATAGTGCGAAATATAACAACCTTGTGACTCATAACTATGAGTCATGCGAAACTCTGCCTTGCTTAGTCACCAACCGTGACTAACGGTCTCTTTCAAACTTGTCAGAATCACTAGAACTCTTGATATAGTGATAAACACCTTGAATAGTACGTTCTTCCTTGCTATATAGACCCGCTCTACCCTGCCCTTTCTCTTTCTTATCCTTCATTCACCAAATCCTCTAGCATCCTCTAAACGTCCTTTTCGAGCCTCAAACAGCGACTTTTGTCTTTACAACAACATCTTATACTACCAGTACGGTAATTCTTTTGCACGATCATAAAGTCTCACTCACACTTCACGCCAACCTACAGTAAGTGTCATACATCGTTCCTAATGTCCAAAATGAGCCGTTCTCAGGCCTTTCATTAGCTACCGTATAATGATCGCTGTGCGCAGAATCACTTACCGTTGAAGCCCTCAGTTACTTCTCCAGGTAGCTTTTCTAGTCTAGCTTTGTCATCGCGGCCATCTTGTTTAAACCCGCGCTCGTCCAAGCGAAAAATCCAGTCATGGTAGAAACAACGGTTTTCGACCGCATAAAGGTAAGTTTATTACCCGATTCATCTCCCTTTGCTCTTTCCTTTCCTTCCTCATCCCCCAAGAACAAACAAACACAAATCTTTGAAGCCTGGCCTTAACCCATTCCTTCGGGGACAGGTGAAGGCCTTGTTGATCCTGTGCACGGCTCGTATATGCTACTCTCCGGCTTTCTTAATGGGAAACAATAACTATTCGCTACTCTCAAGATTGATTAGTGGCTCCCCATTTTCGGCTGCGAATCTTCTTAAAGTTAGTCCCCTGCGCGTCTTATCGGGACCTTTCCCAAGATAGATTAACTACTGATGACTATTCCCTAGATCTCGTGCAATTTTTTCCGTCCTCTTCTGCACGCCAAGAACATCCTTTCTTAATTAAGGTTAGTCCTCTTTGCGTCTCATTTGATCCTTTTTACAGAGAATCTGAGAGGTTGCTAGCATGCCACGTCCCACTACTGCAGAGTTCCGTACTGAGCTCAATCTCAATAGTGCTGGAGGCACTGTCGCTGGGAGGCGATACCGTGCCCTTCGGACGTTCATTCTGGGGAAGGTCCACGAGAAGGGTATCACTAGCTGTAGACAGGCCGGCGATATCCTCGGAGGTCAACTCAGAATTAAGGTCGTTGCCCACACTGCCCTCCAAGGCTCCCTAGCCAAATTCAATTCACCCAGAACGGCCCATATCAGGCATTCCACGTCGCCCTAGATACCCTCATCATTGACGTGCTGAAGAAGGCAGCTGAGTCTCAGAGGTATGACAGACTCAATTCCGATGATGAGCACGCCGATGAGGGTGAGGGCGCCAGCAGTGCTTCCGCTTCCGGATCGGGGGGTGGAAGGGACGTTGCTCGTCCTCAAGGAACTCTTCATGAAGAGAGACTGGTGCGCATAATATTCCTTGAGACATCAGGTCCCGTTGCTGGGCAGGCTCGCCAGCTGCCCTGGGTTGTGCACAGTGGCAATACGCCAAACAAGACTTGGCTGTCGATCCTCCGGTACTACACTTTGAAGGAGCTCGGCGAAGCTGCCTGTCGGTACCTGGATAATCAGGAGCACTCCCGACAGTTTATTGAGATTCTTCGCGACATTCAAGGGATGAATGTCACATCCCAATGCTGCCGACCATATCGAATTTATCGACGACCATCTAGTTAATTTCTAGCTTCGTCTCTCTCGGTGCACCAACCTCACATTTGCTTGCTTCCTCCACCGCGATCCTGCTGTTCCTGCCGAAGGTGGCGACACTGTTCGTCCCAATACACCCCTTGATGCGGGCAATTGGCGCTATCTTGACCCTGGCGAATTTGACGTCGCTGAGTTCTACACCGAGCCTGACTCCGGCTCTGATGTTGAGGAGGACGTTGGGCGCCGCGCAAAGTGCTGAAAGGCCTTTCCCAGTTCTCAAGCTTGCTGGCAGAAGAGGATTCTGAGCAATGATCGCAAGGTTATTAGGTTCCAGGGGCACTCCCAGGAACTCATCTCTCGCTCGTGTTAAGCAGGAAGCAGGTTATATGAACCTTTAAACTGGACAAGATGTCCCAAATGTGGCTCTCCCTCCGGGCGTTCCACCTCCCGGGTGCGAGGCACCCTCTGTGGGTGGCAATAGCGATGGCGATAGCGATGGCGATAGCGATGGCGATAGCGATGGCGATGGAGACGGAGACGGGGATGGGGGTAATTAGGACGCGATCGGTCTTCTTGGGTTTTCGGTTGGGTTTCTTTATTTTACTGGGTTTCCTTGGTTTTGTTTGCATTTCTATCGGCTACTTGGGGGGTCTCGAAGGCTAATTTGTACCTGGCTGCGTCATTTTTGGACCTTCGGATCACGGTTCATTTGTTTTATGAACCTTTTTGCTCCCGCTCCAACCTGTATCTCTTCGACGCTTGTTTTCTGGAGCTTATTTGTTTGTGCCAGGGTACGTCTTCTTTGGGCCTTCGGGTGTTTTTTGTTTCATAGACTTTCCTACTTTTGCTCCAACTTGCATCCAATTAGCGATGGTTTTCTAGAGCTTGTTTGTTTGTGCCAGACTAATGTCTTATTGGAGCCTTCATATGTGTTTTCATTGGTTTCCCTGGGCTTTCTTATCTTTTTTTGCTTTTTTGCTTCTATCTGCGAATGATTTTCTTAATCCTGTCTATGCTGTTTTACAGCTTCTCTAGATCCTATCCTGCAGTCCAAGATTTTAGTGTTCTTAATAGTTTTAATTTTTGAATTTAGCTGGTGAGATATAAAGGTTTTCTGAAACGCTAAACGTCCCCTTTCTTCTTGATCTCGTCCTAGTATGTAATATCTAATATATTGGAAATCATAAGTTATGCTCGTTCAACCAAGTGACCAGGCATATAAAATCCTATCCCCGCAATCCCGAATAGATAGTCTCTATCCGGCGTGGAGCCATCCGTGCACATAGTAATTGAGACGTTCGGCGGCCAAAACGCTATAACGTGGACTGAGTACATTCCAATAATTTACACGGACCTTGGGCCCAAGCCAAATCTGTGCTCTAGCATATAGCTGCTTCGTCTCCGGGGGACGCTGTGAGTTCATTCATCACTTATAGACCTTTCACGCATCAATCCAATTTCTCCACGCACTCTAAATATTTCATATACACAATATTATGACGGGAAATAAAAGCAGAGGTGAGTTCTGCCGTTCAGAGGCCAAAATGAGCTTACCCGAAACTTTTATATAACACTTGACTACGGTACCAGTAGTCCCCCAAGCTCAGCCATCATCATCGAGATCTTCTGTATCCTTTGTAGAGAGTGGCAGGCTAGCACGGGATAGACAATGACCTGTTAATTCATTTATTGAGGAAGAGGAGCTTACGGAAGTTGACGAGGATGGTGTTGCCATTCATCCCAGAAGGCTCTAAAAACGTAGAGCAGAACCACTGGTGGAGCAACAGCCACGGAGGATAAGGAGCTGGTTGAGATTTATGAGTGAATCCGATAACTTTTAAAATTGCATGCTAATAAGAAAGAGCACTGAGGACTTCCCATCACCGGCTCAGAATGGCCCTACACAAGGGCTTTCGTCACAGCAGCATGTAGCACAATTGCATTCAGGCCATCTCAGAGTAGATTCGTCACACCTTTCACCCTTTGATGCTGTAGGGGAAGGAATATTGCCATCCCATTCGGAGCATCGTATGGCTAATCTGGACTCTCCGGCGTCTGATATTGCAGTCCCGTAACCCTATCATCAAAAAGCAATACCTTGCATGGGGAGGAGAGGATAATCTTTGAGAACGCAGCTAATATGGTACAGTACCACACATGGTTTGTTAATCCCTTCGTAAAGCCTGACGAAAACGATACTCTTCTCAAAAGCTTTTGGGTCAAGGCAGCTACCTAGTCGGGTTGGAGAGACCGTGAGATTGGGAAGTCTTTTGAATATCCCTGAACGTCCCCTTTGAGACGGTTAACGGCTAATTAGATACATTTAGTTGAAATCGAGGCAGTCCAGTGCCAGGTCACACTTAGTTTAAGAGTCCAAAAACACGGTTGAGGACCTCTATGACTTCGCGCATAAAACACGGACTAAAATTCAGGCGCGGGTTACCTATTTGATGGAAAATGACTGGTTCACATGCTATCCAAGTAAACAAGAGGTCAGTAGTACTCAGATCGTCCCCAATGAGACGCGAAAAGGATTACCAAGGCAGGAATGTAGTTTCCGGTTTGCTGCGCCGGAGATTGCAAAACTATTATTTTAAAAGTGGTACCGGGGTAGAAGAATGGTTGGGAGTACCGATAAAACGTTTCTTAATTGTAGTAATGACGTCCTAATATGCCTTACAACGGCCTGCATGTATCATGCTTTGAAGGCTTGAAGTTCCGGATCATTTGTTCAGCCCCCAGATTTCACACCTCTGACAGCACAGAGTTATAACCTTTGAAGGTCCAAATAAGACGTACTAAAGGTTATCGTACTCACTGAGAAAATTTAGATGTTTATCTCCGACATCGTGCAACCTGGCAAGGGCTGCACCCAGAGGTGAGAAGGAAACTCGTGGAAGACACAAAAAAGCGCATCAAGAGGATGCTGCGGGATAGTGGGTTTGTTCAGGATCAGGAGTCTCGCGCCCCACTTGAGGATAAGGAAGCCGTGGCATATATGGAGTTGGAGATTTCAGGGGATGAGGAAAGCGAGGTGGAGGACAATAATTCAGATCCTGAAGATGGGGAGGAGGTTGAGGCTCTAGAGGCGGGGTGGGTTGAGGACGAATAACGTCCTATTCGGAATAAATGTCGTATTAAAATAAAATAAAGAAATAATTGGAAATATTTATTGATTTATAATATACTACTTAAAGTTAGACTACAACCCAATTGGAAAAACTAAAGCTCTGTGAAGGTCACGTAGAGCTGGGCAAAGGCCCCTAAGAGCCGTGAAGAAAGCACGAGTACAGCGAGAGAATGAAGGTTTGCGACGAGGCAATTGGTGCTGCGACAATGAAAGAAATTTAGGAACCTGATAGTGTTATCATAATACCATGGGTCGGCCAGTCATAGGGCAGAGTTGAGAAGTGGAGGGATGGACGCGACAGCAAGCATCATAGATGAAGAGACGAGCGAGGGTAGGAAAAGGACGAGAATCGTCCACATAAGTATTCAATACGCGAGGAGAAGTGGTGGTGTAGAATTAGGTCTAGGTGTAATGGTGAAGAGAAGGGGAAAAATAAGCGAGGGTAGCGAGGAGCAAGAAGACAACAAGAGGAGGTGAGTTTGGGATGTTCAAAGGCACAGAGGGTTTGTGTATAGCTGGGCGTAATAGGGATGTGTGAATCAACGCAGGGGGGAGTGCATTTAGGCCGTAGGGAGGCATGATTGAGTCGTGGGGCAAGTGTCCATACCGGAACAATCCAGGGGGAGGGAGGTAGGGCCGGATAAACTAGGGTGGATGAGTCAAAGTATAATTGGACTGTGCAACAGCTCAAAAGGGACAGACAACGTCCTGAGTAAGCAGGATGGTAACGAAAAGAGCGGGTAAAAAGAAAATACCGCCAAACGCCGGCGCTATCAGGAGTTGTGGGGTCATGGATATAAGATACAACACTTTGAGTTTTATAATTTGGCCCCCCATCCCTCACATGCCTCACGAGGGATAGGGGGAAAAAGCTGACTTTTGCTGATGGAGCGAGGTCCAAGACATCGTTTCCCAAAAGCTGACAGCCTACGGCTAACCCCTCCCAGGTTAAGAAGTGAGAGTATAAGGAAAAACACAGGAATATTCTAGTAACCCTACCTGACAAACGCCGTCGACTAAAACAATGTTCGCATTGAGGGATGGCAGGTCACTTCTGCAGGCACTGTACCGTTTCCCAACCAGTTGTAAAGTCCATCAAACCAGCATGAAAGCAGACAGCTTCCGAAGTTGGGCATAGTACTTCGATTGTGCTCAAACACTGTTGCATTAAAGCTCCTCCTATTGAGAAAAAGGTTACAGATGTCCGGGATCAACTCCTATTTTGGAGGTAGATACTGATAGTAGTGAATAGGTATTCTATCTAGACAACATTAAAGAAACCAGAAAGGTGACCACCTCTCCTTGCAATTAGGCCTTGAGGAAAATAGTAGGAAGGAAGGGAAATTGGACTAGGTGAGTCCCCTCCTGCATATAAGATGACCAAGCTAACTCAATACTGTTAACCAGAATTGGGTTAAGGTTTTGTTTAGTAATGGATTTTGCGAGGATTATTTCTTATTTACTTTATTTGTTGCTTCATTTGGGGAAGACCAATTGCCATAGTTCGGTTTCATTAGCTTTTGTTTGTTATGTACATCAATCAGGCAGGACTTGATTAACAATTGAGTACAATTTTGCAACTTTACCTGTGGAGGATTGAGTACCCGAAGTCTCGCAGGCGTCCTAGTAACACTCAAAAACTATACTTATTATTAGGTGTGATACATCAGGACACTTAAACGAACAAAATCTATTCGCGAAGAAAGCCCCAACAAGCGACCAAGGCTTGTAGGCCTGCCGCCCCTCACCAGATTAATACATATCAAGGTCCATATGATTTGGCATCATGACAAGCAATGAAATAGTGGCAAAACCTAACTTCTTGATTGTAGCATTATGGGTGCCGTGTTGAGCAGTGACTGGGTCAAGAAGGCCCTGCTACCATGAATATATCGAAAGTTAACAAGGCCAATTTCTGATACAAGTGGTAACGAAGTTCTTTGGTCCGGGAATCATTACACTAAGATGGTTAGAATGATGATTTTTGACGATGGGAATGACATGAGTTGCGAACTTGCAGATATGCCAGATACCAAGGTTGATGGCTATCTCCCGATCTCGTTGATAAAGGACCACAATCCCCATCTTGATTGGGATAAAGGTACTCTGAAGTGGGGCTCAGAATACTATCAGGGAACGTATCTGGTCGCTAAGCGACTTAAGGAGTTTATTACCTGTAAAGAACTCCTAGCTGTGGGTAGTAGTCTGGTATATCTTTGGGGCATAGCAATGTATACAGGAGAATACGGAAACGACATTAGTGACAGTCTACTCACCAAATACAATGATTATGCAGATATTTTTAGTCAAAAATAAATAACTGCCCTCTCCAAGCATAAAGAGTTCGTCCACAATATGGAACTAGAGCCAGGGACTAAGCCTACCTCAGGCCCTTTATACCCTCTTTCCAAAAGAGAGTTAGATGTGCTATATGACTATATCCGGATATGGAGTAACAGGGAAAGATCCGGCGGTCTACTTCCTCTGCTGGTTCTCCTACAGTGGAAAGTGCCTAAAGACGGGCCCTGTGGTGAAACAGGAATCCCGTGGCAACTGATCGGAGCTGAGCCAAAAATTGCCAAGCACGGCTGAATAATGTGAATTAATACATACGGTACGATACTAGAAAATAATGTAGAGCATACGGTACATACTCCTAGGAAATGAACAGAATAAGGGATAAAATATAAATTGTTAGATGTGTCTAGATTCCATGGTGTTCGGTTAAAATAGAATCAATTATAAGAAAGAAAAGAGATCCTAGTAAGGGTCCTCATCCAAGGAAACACGACGATGGCATATATATACAACTTGAGTAAATTGATCAGTCCCATACCGTAATCCAGCATAGTAGGCATCAAGTGTACGAGTACTTTTCCAACAGTATTTGATGAGGAGGAGTGATGGGATTTCCTGTAAGGCCTTAGGGACCGTCCCAACAAGTGATGGCGAATTGTATTTACCATTCCTTCGAGTAAACCACTTTGCTCTTCCCCATCTGTACTCAATCCAATTGAGCTCACAATGGAATTTTGGAAAGAATAAGCATAGATGACCTCTCTTTTCAATTTCTTCCTGCAGGCGTGACTTTTGTTCCATAAAATCAGGCTGGACTGAGAGCAGCCGCCGCGCACAGCAAGAGTTGCCACTGTGGGACTGGTCGATCTTTTTCTTCCTGCTTTTGCAGTCATGTCTCAATCCTGCTGCTGGCCAAAGACCACGTTCTTGTAAGACTCTCCTGCATCCCTTCGGCATACCTCTCCATTTTTCTGGTATGGAAACATTGTCTGGATTAAAGCTCCTTGGCTGAGAATGTAAGGTGACTCCATCAAGTTCATAGAACCATCCATTTCGAAGATGAGGTTGCTTTCCCCCTGGGTCCATATTCATATGTGATGCTCGAAGTGCATCTGGTGAATCAGCTGTATGTGAAGTAGCATGGTCAAAGAGAAAAAGGGCTTGTGCCGGGGAAAGGTAGCCTCAAAGATGGGAATCACAATATTGACTACTTGGTTAATAATATTTTCCCACTTCTACCAAGATCCTTTTCCTATTTTGATATACTCGGTTGCTTGTCGGGGATCAATCGTGAGACCAGTAACAGGCTCCAGATTTCGACTTTGCAGTTGTGGGGGTGATGGGATTGAGGAGGGCATCTCAAGGCGATTGCATGAGAGAATAAAGTCTGATACCATAAGACCTTGGCCGTGAGACTTCTTTCGTATCATGTGCTTATCCTTATGAACCAACTATGATGTACACCATCATTCGCATGAAAGGTACATTCATCATGGGCACAAGGGATGAGTAGGCGCTCTCCTGGCGGTAAGGGAATGTCATTCAGCCTCCCCGTAGCTAACCACTTTGGCAATCTTGGTTCAAGCTCCTTCCAACGGGAGAAAGTACTGCTGCCGGTAGAATACGACCTCAGGCTTCTCATGGCCATCGATATAAACACCCTTTCGCACTTCCTTCCATTCCAATCCCAATTTCTTCTACCATCGTACCACTGTGGAAGCAGTTAAACACTGACTTCCTTTGATATGATTATCAATTAAAGCTTGATAGATGCAGGATACATGCATCTCTGCATCATGGCTACTTGTGCGTACAGTCTAGTAATCGGTAACTGCTTTTGCCAGTCCTTGACCAGAAATATCTAATGAATTTCAAGCAAGAGAATTAGTTTTCACTTTATTTTCAAGTTAAGCCACAAAGAACAAAGGATTAAGACACTCACTTTCATCTGCACCCTCAATGTACTCCCGAACAGCAATAAGTGTTCCCTCATCATTTAGCATACTTTGTGACTTTGAATGCTTTCCCCTTTGGCTTAATGCAATTGATCTTGATGTTATCCAGCTTTTTTCCCAACGAATAATATTTGCAGCTACATGCTTACTGCGGCCCCAGCCTGTTGCTGCATTGGGAGCTGCTGTCTTCCGTGGAAGTTCTGGATGTTTGAGCTGCCAGTTCATGAACTGCAATACTTGATAGTATCGTTCTAAATCTTGCAAACTATTGGAAAATTTCTTCTTTGATCTTAAAACCCGTAGAATATCAGTTACTCCTGGTTTAAATTGTATCTATTAGTATTCTGTATGCTAAAGCATATTCATTTATGGTGTATAGAAATACTTTACCTTTTTTCAAAACCATTACTCTTATCTCTTTTGTAACCATAGACCATTTCTCCTCCACCACCTTCTGAATATCTTCCCAATCATTCTCCTGATGCTCTTCCACTCCAGGTTGCTCATCGTGTAATCTCTGCTTCTCCTTCGCCCTTTTGGCTCTTCTCCACAGAGTGGCCTTAGATGGCAACTTCTCTCCATTCTCGTCCAGGTTGCTCTGGGCATGATTGGAGGACGGATTTGCTGGATTATCAGTATTTGTAGGAACTAATAGCATTGCTAACTGCGACTCAGCCTCCTCTCCGATGCCAGGCAGTTCTCTATTGCCACTTCCAAGTTGACTAGATGAGGGTCCTGAGGCTGCAGCTTGTTTGAGGCACTGTGCTTTGCTTGGTCGTCCTGCTTGAGCTCCGATCGCATGTAGGTGTTTCCGTTTATGGTTTTAGTGAGGCATATTTGCTGCATATATGATGCGTAATTCAATTAGGTAGTTGGTGTTCTGATATGTCGTGCTCACACTCAGTATCAGAACTTCTTCTCGCATTTTTCTCACACATATCTCCACAGTATGTTTCATCATACAGTAGGTACATTCTGTCTCTAATTTCACTCTCACACAAAATTTCACTTTTAATTCTTGAACTACTTTTGCATACAAGACTATATTAAAAAGAAAAAACCACTAAGTTGTTCTTCTAGAAAATAGATACATCTGGCTGTTTTTTTTTCTTCGAAATTCCTTGTTGTCATTAACTATTTAGACTTCGGGTTTGGCTGTTTTTTAGGGTCCGGTTTGAGCCAATTTGCACTGTATCCTGTTTGTATCGAAGCTGGATGCGTCACTTGGGTTGTGCATCAATTATAGAGGGCTCAACAAGATCACTATGAAGAATAAATATCGGTTGCCCTTAATGAATTAACTTAGGGATAGACTCGGTAAAGCCACGGTTTTCACCAAGCTGAACCAGAATAATGGCTATTATCTCAGCCGGATGGCTCCCGGTGAAGAATGGAAAACTGCCTTAAAGAGTCGCTATAGTCTCTTTGAATATAGTATAATACTGTTTGGACTATGCGATGCACCATCTACCTTTCAGAGTATCATAAATAGCGTCTTCCGAGATATGTTAGATACTGGTGTGATTGCCTATATGGATGACACTCTGATATACTCAGAGACAAGAGAGGAACATGTCTCTCAAGTAAGGCAAGTGATGGACAGACTGTTAAAGGCAGGGCTGTGCGTTAGCATATATTAGTCTACCTTGCATTAGAGGGAAGTTGAGTTCTTAAGCTATAAGATATCTGAACCTTGGATATCTATGACGACTGGGAAGGTCGAGGAGATCAAGGTTTGGAAGATTCCTCAAAGTATGGTCGACGTTCAATACTTTATGGGCTTTGAAAACTTCTACCGTCGATATGTAAAAGGTTTCAGCAAAGTAGCTAAACCACTAACGGATCTTACAAAGAAGAAAGTAAAGTGGGACAGGTCGGCTACCTGTGAGCGGTTATTTGAACCTCTAAAAGAGTTGTTTACTATCGGTCCCATTCTAACTCACTTTGATGGCACTCATCTAACCAAGCTGGAAACTGATGCTACTGATTTCTCATTAGGAGCAGTACTCTCCCAGCTCTGTGATGACTAAAAATGGCATCCGGTGGCCTATCACAGCAGGAAGTTCCTGCCTGCAAAGGTGAACTACAATGTTTATGACTAAGAGATAACAGCAATTGTGACTACTTTCAAGGAACGGGATCATCTCTTGTGCTCAGTTGAAGACCAGATAATGGTGTATACAGACCACAAGAATTAGGATTACTTTAACAGCACAAAGGTCTTGTACTGTAGGCAACACCACTGGGCGGAATTCCTCAATCCGTTTAACTTCAAGGTTGTATACCGCGAGGGTTGGCGGAACGAGAAGCCAGATGCGTTTTCCGGCCTAGGGGCTACCGCCCGAATGGGGGTGTAACCCACTACTACAAACCTTTTTTCACCCTGGGCAATGGCACATTCAACAAGAACGTGATCTCCTACTACCTCAAATGCTGCTAACCGATCAAGGTTACCATTTGCAGTCTAGTTTCAAACAAGCCCTGAAGTCAACGTCAGAAAAGAATCAAGTATACCTAGCGGTTCTAAGAGTAGTGGGAGATACGGGAACAACGATTAACGCCTAGTTCGATGTAGAGAAAGGTCTCATGACCTACAAGACCCGTTGGTATATCCCTAAAAATCTATCCTTGAAGTGGACGATCATGGACTCAGAACATGATTCACGTATGACAGGATATTACGGAACACATAAAACCATAGCACGACTTAAGCCAAACTTCTATTGGCCTAACATGGAGACTGAGGTCACAGAGTATGTCCGTACCTGGGCTACTTGAGAACGTAGTAAGACCATAAGGCAAAAGAAGTTTGGCTTGCTACAGCCAATGGAAGTTCCTATGCAGCAATGGAATGCAATTTCAAGGGACATCATTGTGGCGTTGCCAGTATCAGAAGGGTATACTAAGATATAGGTCATCGTTGACAGATTCTCAAAGATGTCTCACTTTATCCCTCTGGCTATGGAGGGGCCTATTAAGGAAATGGCTCTAATCTTCCTTAAAGAAGTATGGTGATTGCAAGGGCTACCGGAGTCTTTCATGTCAGACTGAGATAGCCGTTTCACATATAAGTTCCAGATAAGTCTCATGGAGTTACTCTATGTCAAACTCAATGTCTCTACCGCCTTTGACCAAGAGACTGATGGGCACACTAACAGGGCAAATCAGACACTGGAGCAGTACTTGAGAAGATAATGCTCCTACCACCAAGATAATTGGGCTTCGTTGTTGCCTTTAGCGGAACACGCATACAATATGTCTGAATTCGAGTCCTCGAAGTTATCACCTTTTGAGCCCAACTACTGGTTTGTCCCTAGGACCAATTGGTCCGTAGATGTGTGTGATCTTCAAGGAATACACCCAAACAGTTTCCTCATTGTAAGGCTCTGGGAGTGTACATGGCAAGATATTCGGGAAACACTACAAAGGGCTCAGGAACAAGAAATGAAATGGCAAGATCAAAGAAGCCTACCATCTCCTGAGCACGTAACACTGGAAGTTATCAATCAAGGTAGAGCGAAGAAAGCCGACCGTGTCACCTTGGACAGAAGAAACATTCGCACTAAGTGCCCTATGGAAAAGCTTGACTACAAAAGGTTTGGCCCCTTTGTGGTTCAGCGAAAGATAGAGACAGGTGCATACGAGCTGAAACTCCATGCCTGGTGGACAATCTACGTGGTATTCAATGTTGGACTCAAAGACCAGTACCGGGAAGCTCCCATTGGTAGGCCTGCTAAAGTAGTGCCAATAACAGACATTGTAGACTCTGAGCTTAGCTATGTAGTGGACGCAATATTAGACAGCCATTGGTATGGGAGTGCTAAAGCTAAATTCCCACCCTGGTTCGTTCAATACTTGGTATGGTGAGAAAGGTATGGATCTGAAGAGAATTCTTGGGAACCGTTTGAAATTCTGTCTGGAACAGCAATGGAGGCATTGATAAACTTTCATCAACAGTATCCTTCTAAGCCAAAGACCAAAGGGTATGAAATGATATGATGCCTAGCAGTGACCTGCAGTCTAGGTAGACAGGTAGCGGTTAAGTCTGAGGGCAGACTTGGGGAAGAGGGGAGTAGTATAACACTCCTATAAATCAGTTGGTATGGCATATTGGACCTCAGCCCAGCCAAAGACCCTGAGGGGACTTGGAGAGCAATAATATCACAGGCCTGCCTAGCGGCAAAACAACCTGAGGTGCATTGTCCAAGAGATAGTACATTACTTTGC
The DNA here is from genome assembly GCA_003316355.1 of Tuber calosporum. Lineage (NCBI taxonomy): Eukaryota > Fungi > Ascomycota > Pezizomycetes > Pezizales > Tuberaceae > Tuber > Tuber calosporum. The sequence continues at coordinate 73,550 of QFET01002344.1, forward strand.
AACTATAATGTCCACCAGGGCCGTTGCATCATGAAACCCTCAACCCTCTGAGGAATTAGGTCTAGACCACAAAATTCCTAAATGCTTAAGTGCCTCAGTTCAATTAACACCAAATGCTTACTTTTTTTTCTAATTTTACCCTTATTTACTAGGCAGTATAGATATTCAAAATTATTTCTAGAACTAAGGTAATATTTAGAGTGGAGAATGGTTTTTTTTTAAATATAGCAAAGAGAAAGTGAAAAGTATATTTACATACAAGGGGTTCTGAAACTCAAGGTCAGAAACACGCCAATGAGACTTGTACTTTGTATGTAGAAGTTAAAGGGTCGTCCGGTGGTTTCATAGGTGGATTGAAAATTCTAACATAATAAATCTTCCACAAGAGACAAGCATCCGATCATGAAAAATCACTACTTCTACACTAATGCCCTAGTTCCACAGAGGGTTGAGCGTTTCATGATGCAACGGCCTTGGTGGACATTATAGTCGCAAAGCAACATACCTTAGTACGCAGGTATGTAGGGTAACTATGTTATATAGGGTAACCCTGAGCTAGATTTAGGTAGGGTAACCCAAGTTGAACGGGGTAACCCGTAGTACTACTCAAGTAGGGTAACCTAAGATCACTAACAGGCGGAGTAACTTAGTTAGAGAGGGTAACTGGGTAGCCTAGTTAGACAGGGTAACTGGTTAGGCCGGATAATTTTAGAATCCTAAGTATTGGCATACAATATGTAAGCTATAAAGCCTAGTATGATGTGTAACCAAATATATTATGGTCGTAAAATCGAGTTTACACAAATGAGAGGTTACACAATCTAGTTAGTTGATGTAAACATAAGTTAAGCAGACGTAGGATGCGATTTGGGCCATCATGTAGGCAAGTTACCCTACTGTAGGGATCGCGTATAGAACTGTTAATCCAATGTTACCCTACCTTCAATGTTGCCCTAAACACGAAAAATCATAAGGGCCACCAAGGGGCGATTTGGAGCGAGTTGGTAAACTGCAACCGTGATAGCAGGAGAAGTGTGACAGTTGGTAAAATGCTAACAAAACTAGGCGCTAGAGGTAGTCATATAACACCGTATAGGTCGCCATAGTTCAGCGGAGAAATCGTGTACGCAGGGTATATTAGGGGGTTGGCGACGGCTGACCTAGGGCAAGCTGCTAGTATTGACAAAAGATGGCGCTCCTGGTATACACTAGGTACCTGATATCCCTTTGTTGGGTATTGGAGTACCTTAGAGTGCTATCTGGTAGTCGGGAACGGACGGAAGTTCTTTCGGATAAAACTCTACTGTTAAAAGTAACAAATGTCCCAGGACTAGACCATACCTCAGAGACGTTACAGAACCCCGAGGGTATTCCGTCTTATTACGGCTGAGCTGGTTAATGAACTATTGGCTATGGGTAGCGCCCCTTTAGCGAACACAGTACTACCACTTACCGGGGGAGCAGAGTAGTCACAAGAAAAGCTGCTGATAGGCCAAGTAGACCAGGTTGACAACTATGGTTGTATAGATAGAAATGTCGCAGGACAACTGAATCTTCACATAGATAATCAGTCTAATGCGGTCTTGACAGTAGGATACTGACAAGACAATGATCAGAAAAGCTTTTCTCTCCTGCAAATATAATTGTCATGCATTACAAAAAGCCAATCGGATTAATGAAACTCTCCTTATCGGAGCGATACGAAGGTTCCCGAAGGTAAATCTACTCGAGCCAGGTGTTAATTGCCCTAAGTGGAGAAGGGTGCTTAAGAATGTTCAGAGTAAGGAAGGGAGTCGATGGCCTTTATAAATCTACTTAAATAAACGCGATTGGCACTCTACTATGAAAACCAATCATCCTCATGCGAAGAACTTGAATGAGTGAAGCTCCGGCTTAGCGATATTAAGTTTTATTATTAGATTGGAACATCTTTATTTTTACCTTACGTGATTTGTGCCTTGAGTCTTTTGGTACAGTCGCAACCATAGGATCCATCTTTCTACAAGGTGCCCCCATTAAATTATGTGGTTAAGCTCTTGGCTTAAAACCCTCCTTAGAATTGTTGCTCCTCGTGACCTCTTTCATGACATCTACAACTACTGGTATCCTTGTCTGGAACAGGTAGCCCAGGGTGGAAAGTATTATGTTTGAAATGTCTCTTACATGTTCACAACGAATTGATGTCACTTCTTCCTAGCCTCAGTTGAACTACCATGTTATTGCAGACCTACAAGGCTTGGGGTGGGAATCGGTTACTAAGTTAATTGAAGAGGCACCTATCAAGGTGCCTAAGGAATGTCAGATGATGATTGTCCCCCATCCTAGTGCACTCATGACGTCCATCACGCATAATCCCTCTGAGGTGGTACTTGAGTTAGTCCCTGAAGGGGTTACTTTTGAACGTTTTACCCATGAAGTCTTCAAGCAAAGCATTTTGCATGAAGTAGGCTGAAGATTGGTGGAAGCACAGTTTCAACTCAAATTCTTTGTCACTGACAAGGAAGTCCATTTTCAAGAGAACATGGTCAACTTGGCTTCACACTGTGTAAAAAAGGTACACAATACCTACCTCCAGCAAGTCTTGACAGTGCATGTACTAAAGAGCCATTTAGAGGCTCTCGAGTAGGCAGTGAATGGAGGAGTCAGTATAGGCTTCGAAAATGATGTTATCATGGACCAAGCTCCTCCTCTTCCTCTGGACCAAACTGGGCCCATTAGCTTGGCAACACATTTTGTCAAGGTAATGGCGGATGTAGACTGGCATCAACCTCGGACGCCACCCACAAGGGAAGCCTTCGGTCTCGGAGAAACACCTGGTTCATCTCAGGCCTCAGCATTTGCTTTGGCTGTCGAAGCCAGTTTAGCTAGCTGATCACCTAGCCTTTCTGGAGCAGTAAGTAGATCGTGTAGGTTGGCCGGGGCTTATATGGAGAAGCGCCCTGCAAAACCTAAGACACTGATGCTGGGGACCATCCTTCTAGTGGTCCCGTCAACTCCATCAATACTCTTAATAGCTCAACGACTGTTTGCGGTAGCAAAGGCCACTCCCTTTCCAGCCACACCACGAAGTCTGTTACTGCTAGTCTCTCTGACAGCACCATCAGCTCCGGTCAGGCCTACAGGCTGTGCTGCATGGACAGAGTTCCCAGGGGTAACGGTGCAGTCGGCCAAGGCTTATTGTTCCGTTACTTGTAGGATCGCGGGAGAGCCAGCTACCTATGTTTTACAACATGAAGCCACTTGCACATGGGGGCTGGGTGAGCCGTTGAAACTCAAGCTTGCTGGTCCAAAGTTGAAAAAGACCCATTGTAGTTTGAGCAATTCAGAAGACTATATGGATGTTGGGGACAGTCCAGGCTTCCAACAACTAGTTCTGAGGGGAGTGGATAAGGTCATGGCAGTAAGAGGACCCCCAACCCCCGAACCTCCACGACAGTCATCTCCTCCGCAAGCTACTCATCAAAGCTCGAAGGGCCAGCTTTGTGGATTAGATGATCCTTGGGGCCTCCGCGGTGGAAACACAGGCGAAAATAGTGGTAACCGATCACCGGGTGGTGGGAACGTGGGCAAAGGAGGAGAATTTGGTGATTCCGACTTCTGGTGCAGTAGTGATTACTCCTCATCCTCCTTGCCCAATTTAAGCTGATTTCTTATTAGGCGAAAGTCACGATAGAATAACACTTAGAAGCACCGGTATGATGATCGGTGTCAAACATTGAGGGACTATCTGCGGAAGTCCAACAAGAAATCCCTTGCCTGACAAAAGAAGCAGAAGAAATTCGATATTAAAGGGTTCAATGGTAACCCACATAACACGCAGCGATTCATCCAAGATGTGAAGATACAGTTTAACTACTATCGGCCCTGCAAGTTTTCCGATATGGACAAAGTCAGCCTAATCATCACACTTCTAGAAGGGGCTGCAAGGGAATGGTATAACAGCATTCATGTACACATTGGTCAGGATGCAGCTCAGCATGCAGGAATAACCTTGAATGCCCAGAACGAACTATGTACCTGGGTAGGTTTCCGAAAGTATGTTGAGTCCAGTTTCGGTTGTCAGTCAGAATGGAATTGCGCTCTTCAAGAGTCAACAACTCTGGCCATGTAGCCTGGAAAGATTGACCAGTTTGTTGATGAGCTCATCCAGTTATCCAGTGAGTTACATTATGACCGGATCGCTGTGAAGAATAAGGCTCACATAGGTATGACCGCAGACTTGCAATTTGCCTTGACGCTTAAGACTCTACACCCAGAGGCATGTATTGATTACCGCAATCTCCTCTGCAACACTGGTTATCAGCTTGAAGATGTAGCCTCTTTTAACCACCGGGTTATTGAAACAGGCCCTAGCCTGTGTGAACGGTTATACAATAGAGCCTAAGCGGTAGTCTGCTATTGCTTTGGTGTCTAAGGGAGACCTGCTGAGAGGCGAAGACAAGGGGAGTACAATAGAATCGCCGTTCAACCAAGTGTATTCACTGTCTAGGCATCTGTCTGAAGTCTGATGTCTCCTGCTAGCCAGGAGACTACTCTTAAATACATGAAATCTTTCCTGCAAGAGCTGAGGCTCTGGAAACCCGCAGCCACTATCATTACCGGTGAGTGTATAGCTACCGGAATCCTGTGGCCCTGCTGGAGTCCTGGAAAGCCTGGGGCTTTCCCACAACACTGCCTCTATCCTACCACCGGTATACATGACCTGTTCCTTCCCTTGGAACTCCTGGGGCACAATCCTGCCAATCCTCCAAAGCATACAGTAATGAGGGCGCCGGAATCTAGAGATTCCGGTATGGAAATCAAATACAAAAAGAAATCAAATCAAATGAATGTAATCTGACAAAGGAAAGGCTAACGAAAGTAGGAATAGAGGTACTGGAACATGTACACATGTTACATTCCCAAAATCTGAACAAAACTTATCTTCTCCTAAGGCCATAGGCCTCATCGCCGCTCTCCCAAGGCCAGAGCATAGAATCATCATCAGTGTAGAAGTAACTTTCATCTGAGCCTGCAGAATCGTATTCTTCATCGTTATAGGGCTGCCAGAAATCGTTGGGTACTATAGTTCTAGGGCAAGGGATTGTAGAGACTTCCATAGGCTCCCAAAAGGTCCTGACATAGTGGGAGGTGATCTAAGGCATCGGTTCTGTGCTGTGGTTTTCTTTCCAATATTCCGCTATTATTTCCATTGAGTTCTCCAGGTTCTCGATAGGTTCCCAAGAGTCATCTGTCCTTTCATACCCTTTCTAGTGTACCAGGAACTCGACTCTGTTGTTCTGT